>CABHPQ010170730.1:0-48316 GCA_902168405.1 Peromyscus aztecus | reverse complement strand
CACACACACACACACACACACACACACACACACACACACACACACTGCTGTAGATTTCAAACTAAATGTAATAATCAATGAAGAATGTTGATGCAGACACTGGCAAAACTAGCAGGACAGCAAAATAAATTGAGCAAGTGCTGACTTGAAGAAGATGATGTGTTTTGAGGTTTCCCCTGGACTTTTAGAGCCATTTTTTCTATTTTATGTGTGTGAGTGTTTGTCTGTATGCATGTATGTCTATTCATGTACATACCTGGTATCCATGGAGATCATAAAAGGGCTTCAGATCATCCAGAACTAGAGTTACAGATGGTGTGAGCAGCCATGTATGTGCTAGGAATCGAACCCAGGTCTTCTGAAAGGGTGTCAAGTACTCTCAACCACCGAGTCATCTCTACAGCTCCTGCTCTATTCCTTGAATAGAACCAACAATTCCTACCTTGTCTCAGAGCTTTTGTGACACCCACTTAAATTATTATGAATTGGCATTGTTTGGTCTGCTGAGATGGCTCAGTAGATAAAGCACCTGCTATGCAAACCTGAGGACTGGAGTTTGAATCCCCAACAAGCACATGAAATCTGGGTAAACATGATGGTCACCCATCCCAGCACTCAGAAAGGAGAGGATCCCAGGGACAAGCTGGCTAGCTAGACTAGCCCAGTCTGTATGTAAAACTCTGGGTTCAGTGAGAGACTCTACCTCAATACATAAAGTGGAGAGTCAGCAGGAAGACTCCTGTCAGCCTTTGACTTCTGTGAGCACATATGCACACACACGCATGTGCCCCCGTATGTGTGAACTTGAATGTACATGAAAGTAGACTGCCATTGAAATTATATTCCTAGGGTGTATAGCATTGGTCCAAGTAATACAATTCAGTGTGATTTCTGAAATGAGTCTGTGATTCAACATGCCATGGGCTTCTTATGGCAGCAGGTCCTACAGAATGCAATCTGTTCCATTCTGCCAATGATCACTGTGAAGGTTTTTGCATGTGTCCCCACACAAAAAAGCTCCTCAGTTGTTTCTTATCTGTACTCTGAACCATGGATCCTACCATAGGGCCTCATATCTTCCATGAAAAACCCCATTTTTCCTAGTAGACCACCAAGCTCAGGCGGGTGTGTGTAATCTTTCAGCCAAATTTATTGACAACCTCCAGACTTTTCCAGAAACTATAAATACCTGTCTCTATTATCATCTAGAGAGATAGACTTGAACTATCATATAATAAACATTTTCCTTCCAAAATATAAGCTTGAGGTCAACAGCTTCAGAATCTTCAGTCTGATTCATCATGTTCAACAATTTAAATAAGGCTATTTATTTCCTGTAGTACACATGGCTAAGTCTAGGTCTCTTATAGTAAAAATAAACACAAACATTTAATAATTTGCTACTACTTCTGGGCATGTGAGTTTTGTGGCTCAGTCATTTAAGGATAAGAGCTAATCTTAAACTTGCTGGAGGCTACACAGGTGTGTAGCCACCTATTTCTTCTTGAATAGTCTGTGTTTTTATGCTCGTTGGTTCTCTTTGCAAATCGGTATTTTTCACACATATGGTCCATTCAGCTGTTATAGCCATGCGTCTGCAGAAGCATTTTATTTTTTTCATCATTGACGATGCTCTACAGAGTTCTGTGACCAGGAAACCATCTGTACTGACACCTCTTAGTCTTCTCCTGAGCCTTCGCCATGCTCTCTCTCCTCCTGAGGAGTGGTGCTCGGGAGCATGAGGTGTCTGCTGGGGAGGGTTTGGGTAACTGGAGGCAGGGATGAGTAGGGTCAAAGCATCTCTGGGTTTATCGGAACCACACTCCTCTTCCTTTTCTTCTTTTAAAAGCTTAACCATCTCCTCCCTGCTCTGTCATGTCCTTCGACATCAACCCTCCTTTTCCTTCTCTTCCTCTTCTCCGGGTCCTCCCTCCTTCTCCTCCTTCCTCCTCCAGTCTCCCCCGTCCCTTGTCTTTTTCTGCTCTCTTTCATTTTGTTAGTATTTAGAACATCAGCTTTCTGAGAGTTCATAGGGTGACAACGTGTGTCAGGGTTATCACTGCTCATCCTGAGTCCTGGAATATTCTCCAGGCCTGTCTTGTCGGATCAGTCGGGCTTCTTATTTTCCTCACCTTTTCTCACGGGGGTCGGGCACACTTATCTTCTCATTTAAGGTAATCTGTAGCTAGAACCAAGCTTGAGTTCTGTGTTCCTGCAGCTGACCTTGACTTCTTGTCTCATCGTTGGTTCAGAGTTTCTGGCGCTGGGTTTTGTTTTCTCTCTGACTCTAGACGCACCCTTTCTTCCCATCAGCAGTCTGTCATTTGATGTCCAACAAGCCTTTAGTATAAATCTGCAGTATGCCCCAGTCAGCCAAGCAGTCTATGCATCTTTATTATATGACAGACCTGTTTGAATAAATTTCCTTTGAAAAAATGTAACAGTAGTATTCCTTAGAGCCGTTACTGGTGCAAAATGTTATATATTTAGCAAATATAAATCATGTGATCTTGTTCTTAAGAAGATTCCAAGTCACTATTTTGCAATGCACATGTTTACTTAATGATCAGAAATTGCTCCCTAACCACCAGGGTTATGATTAATGGTTTCCTCTTGAGTTTTTTTTTTTTTTTTTTTTTTTTAACCTGTTATATTGACTTTGGGGGTTGCATGGTGCACTCTAGTGGGATCTATTTGAATTACAAATAGTCTTGGTTCCAACTCTTCCCCACCATTTTTAGGAGGATGGGGCATGACTTACAGAAACAGGAATTGGTTAAAAATACACTATACCATAAAAGCTGGAGAACCTTTGTTGAGTAAAACAGCACATATTTCTAGAGGAGACAGAGCCAGCTTCTTCTACTGCCTCTGATAAACACTTTACTTGTGTTAGTCCAGAGGAGAGATTTCTACCCTATACCTACCTTAAAAGGAAAGAAATAAATTATGTAACACAACCATGTTTGTGTTTGCTTGGGTTTCAAGTAGATGTCAAACATCATTATCATCAAATATTCATGGAGTATGACTTGTAAAATTTGAAATTTTACTTGATGCTATCATTTTTCTGGGTTACTACAAATGTTATAATTACGGACTACTGCATATAACTCTCTGTGTGTATGAGCACGTGTGTGGAGAGAGGGGTTGACAATGGAGTTATTTCTATATCACTATTGTTTTTTCATACAGAATCTCTCACCTGAGCCTGGAGCTCACTGATTCACTAGACTGGCTGACCAGTGGGCTTCAGGAATGGACCTGTCTCCACTCCTGCTTTTGTGATTACAATAATTCGCTGCCATGTTTGCCTTTACATGGATTCTGTAGATCTGAACTCAGGTCCTCATGCTTGCAAAGCAAATACTTTCCCTACCAATCCTTACCACTGAGCCATCTCCCCAGCCCTATAACTGCTTTTTTTTTTTTACATTGACCTAGAACTCTTAGAGATGGGGTGATACTGCAACATTGTAAGAAGTAGTCATATTCTTTTGTTAATGCTCAGGAACCAGAGACATCCAGCATGGGGTGTACAGTGCCACACATCTGGTCAGGAAGATAATTTAAGGGGTCTGACTTTCTAGCTTGTATTGTTGGGAGACTGAGAGGGCAAGCCAACAAACTGTCTGGGCCTCCTCTTTCTCATTTGTAAAATTAGAGGGCAGTCGAACATTTCTTCATTATTTGTTCCCTTATTTGATGCTATCTGTGATTCTGCATTGTTCATAAGTACAGAAACTATTCATCAAAATCCCTGAAAATCCACAAAACATTTAGCATATTCTAACATTTATATTAAAGTCACGTCTGTATATTGTCATTTTAACTCTATTAACACTAGATATTTATTAACATAACTAAGGCAAGTAAGTCTGACCAAATAAATATTCTTTGATGGTTTCTGTTTTCATTGTCTTGAACCATGGGAGTGTAGTGGTCATGACAGGCTGATAGAGTTCTTACTATGTACATGAAATAAGCATGAGAAATCAGTGCTCATGGCCTTTTCCTCATTATTAGTATTAAATAAATATGTAGTATAACAAGCATTTTATAAATGCCCAAGGTTTAGACCCATACTAAAATGTATACAGATTCTGAGTAGTAATTTGCAGTCCACTCTTAAAACTCATACAAGAAATATTTTTTGCTGAATGAGGCAAAGTTCAGGTGAGCTTTAATCACATGGAAGTTTCCTTGAGAAAAGATGAAGTCCATTCTCTGCTCACCATTGGGCTTCTGTACTACATGATCGGGTCAGTAGGAGAATGCTGATCTAATTTAAAAGTGCCCACCCTTGTAGGCTCCTCAGTCCTCCAGTGTAGTGCCTGCATCTAACTGTCTAACTGAGTCTGCAGACTCCACTCTCCTCTCTAGGGTACAATGTTCAAAAGTATTATTGAAGGATGAACAATTAAATGACATATGGTACATAATTTATGCTATAAGGGAACTCCCATTCTACGAATGCGTTTCCATTAGTTCTCTATTTTCTTTTTAGCTGGCCATGGTCATCAAGGGGATGTAGTTTCAAGAGTCAGCCCTTGGTTTCAATTATAGTTATTAGCATCTGGTGGGCTCTGGATAGCATGTAAATGCTAGGGCTAGAACTTAGTGATTATTTTAAGTATTTTAAAGATTCGTCATTTCCTTTCCTACAAACAGGTGTGAATAGCTGGGTGCCTGCTTCTCCTCATGCCCTCCCTTCCCTGTTGTGAGCTGTCCCACTTGTTTATTTAGTCTTTTTTCAGATTCGCTTGTTGGACCGGATATAATCGACTACCTGGAACTCCTGAAACGTGTAAGCATCTAGATGTTGCTAATTCTGAATTCTTCCCTGTCCCCCTTGTCTTTCCACTTAGTCGGGCATAGATGGTGAAGGTGAACCTTAGCCAATGAGGAGCATCCAAGCTTCCCTTTGCCTTAGAGACAAAAGAAAGGGACCACCTGGGCCAGGTGTGCTACTTCCAGCTAATCCCGGGTGGAACACCTTTTTGTAAAAAGATGGCCTTGCCGGGTAACTTTCACTTTGGTCATTTGCTTCTTTGTACAACACCAAAAATATTCACTTCTCATATAAGACCTAAACCTACCTATTTTTAAATTAATGTCCTAATTTCACAAAATAAATTCTGATTAGTGGCTTGATATTAAATTAAACAGCTGATTAAGTCAATGTAATGTCTGAAAATGTATGATCAAATTCAAATAAAATTCAATTTAAGAACAAAACCAGTTAAGGAATGATGTGTAAAACACTATTAAAACTATATTTGGACTCACACCAAGCCACATATATTGCAATAGTGCAATGTAATTTGTATTGTTTTCTCACATATATAAAGAAAGCGAGCTTTTTAAGTCACTATAATATTCAAATATCATTCACCTAAATTGATAAAGTACTGATCTCTGATGCTGTTGGAACTTATTGAAGTCAAGAGATATCTCTCAGGGCTGATGAGATGACTCGGAGAATGAAGATTCCTGCCTGTCATCAAGCCTGATGACCTGGGTTTGAGCCCAAGGACCCACATGGTGAAAGGAGAGTAATGTGTCCTTCAAGTTGTCCTTTGACCTCCATACACATGCCCTGGCATGTGCCACATCCTGAATAAATGCACAAATGTAATTTTCAAAAGTTTAAAGATATATGACTTAGACAACTCGCGGCTGTTGTAGTGGGAAACCACAAATTAAATAAAACAGTAAAAGTTTATTTGTCTCATCATACTGGAGGCTGATAAGGTCGAGATCAAGGGCTGCATTTGGTGAGGGCCTTCTTGCCATCATAACATGGCAGAAGGCCTTACCCACAAGCAGAGGAAACATGAGCATCCACACTTACTCTTAACAACAACCTGCTCTCCCCAGAACAAACCCAACTCCTTTGACATTAACTCATTCAGTAGAACAGATCCCTCAACAGCCAATCACTTATTAAAGGTCTAATTTCTATGCCACTTTTACAATTTTTGATAATTTCATATAAGTATACAATGTATTTCAATCGCTTTTTTATCCCCTCCCCCTCTGATGACCCCCTCTGCCCAGCTACCTCCCCACTTTCTATCATGTCCTTTTTGTCCAGACAGGTCTTATGCAGATGTCACAGCTGCTTTGTGTGTTCACAATTGCAATGACCACATCACATCCAAGAGATAGTACTTCATGACATTCTTCTCCATTCTCTAGCTCCTGGAATCTTTCCAGTCCTTGTTCTGAATTGTTCCCTGGGCCTTGGAGGGGATAATATGGATGTTCTGTCTAGGGCTGGGTACCCAACAGTCCCTTAATCTCATCACTTTGACCAGTTATGGGTCTCTGCATTAACCATTGCTCAGTGCAGCAGGCTTGTCTAACCAAGGCTGAGGGTAACACTAGCATAACTAGTTAACACTAGTCTATACAAACAAACATCAATACTGACAGGATAGTTTGATTACATGCCCATCTAGCAAAACCCTATAGGGGCTTCCCCCTTAGAGCCTGTGCCCTCCCAGCTGTAAGATTTGACCAGGTTAACAGTATCATATGTGTATTTCCTCTCATGGAGCAGGCATAAAATTCAATAGCATGTGATTGATTATTCCCCAAAGAGCCATGTGACTGTTGTAGGAGTGGGCATATCTTGCCAGGCAGGTCAGTTTTGTAACATGCAAGATCCACAGCTGGATAATACTGTCATGGTTTTTCTCCCCTAACATCATTCATAATACTTTACCAAAGCGAATCAGCTGGAAGGACACTTCTAGCTCAGTTGCAGCTTAATTTTTCTGTGTATTGTATCCAAAGTGAGTAATGTCTTTAACAACAAGGTCTTACCAG
Organism: Peromyscus aztecus; assembly: GCA_902168405.1. NCBI lineage: Eukaryota > Metazoa > Chordata > Mammalia > Rodentia > Cricetidae > Peromyscus > Peromyscus aztecus. Next base: position 41,482 of record CABHPQ010170730.1, on the reverse strand, counting down.
CTAATTCTGGTGGGAACCAAGAGCAATAGCAATGCCCTGTTTTATTTTGTTTTGTTTTTGGGGGGTGGAGGCTCTGACATCTTCTTGGACAATAACTTATAGGGAAATATCCCACACCTAGCATTGGGATTTTCATTTTAAAAACCATGGCTTCTGAGAGGAACATTAGCCAACAAAATAGGATGCTGTGGTGGCTTGAATGATGAATTGTGGTGATATTTTATTTGTGCAACCCAATAAAATTTATCTGAGGATCAGAGGAAAAAGCCAGCCACTATATTAAGCATAGGAGTCAGGCAATGGTGGCATACGCCTTTAATCCTATCACTCAGGAGACAGGGATCTTTAACTTCACCCTGGTAGGATGAGATGCAATTACTGAGAAGGTGAATTGGAGATACATTAAGTTTGCCTGTCCTAGAAATTATGCAGTACAAAATATGGGTACCATGCTTGCTGACTAAATTGTAAAGTAGCATCTATCAATATACCCCATACCCGCTCTGCCCAACATCGTGGCATGAGAAAAGCAACCAAAAATTGATGAACTGCTGCCAATTTAACCAGTGTTTAGGATTTTTTTAAGTTTCTTACTTAAAGTAAAATTTCCCTAAATTTGTAATTATTAAAGAAATTTGATTTAAAAATTTTTCTAAAATCAGAAACCATTATCAAATTCAACAGTATCAATAATGGAATTATAACCCTGAAAATAAAAGCTTTTCTCAGATTGAATATGACCAATGTGCTTCATCAATTATGCTAGGAGAAAATATAAAGGATTTTTCTTTTCTTGGCATAAAAACATGCTATTACAATGTTGAAAGATTGTGTAATCCAAAAGTCTAATATTTCTTCTATGTTTTTTAATTATTTCAAAACCTTTAACCTGATTTATGTTTTCCTGCTAAATAAACAGTTCTTGTTTGCATGACTCCATTTATTCTTGCCACAACTGAATAGCACAGACCTGGGAATTTATAAACAATAAAGATTTGTTTGACTCACAGTTTGGAAGCTGGGAATCCCAGGAGCATGATGTTTGCATCTAGTAAGGACCTTCCTGCTCCATCGTGGCATGGTGGAGGGTTTGGGGTGTTAAAGAAAGATCCCCAAAGAAAACTCTTGTCCATAACAAAGCCACTTTCTTGATCCTTACTAATCCATGAACTGATTAACCCATGAATGTGGGCAGAGCTGCAGGGCTATTGTCTCCTGAAGGTCTCTCCTCTCAATCTACTGCATTTAGGGACCTTGTTTCCAACAAATAGCATTTATGGATGCATTTAAACCATAGCATTTTAAAAGCTGACAGTACTCTTAAGCAGCACACCACCCAAAAGCAGGATACACTCTTACAAGTCCAGGTTTTGCTGCTACGCTTCATGAAGATAGAAGAGGGATTTGAAGGGAAATGGTGGCTATTTTAAGCACTCCCTAAATGTGACAAGTTTACCTTGATTTTATGTTCATTATACTTGTTGTGTAATAATGGACTTGACAGTCACTTTCCAAGGTCACCCAGATGGTAAAAAGAAGAGGTGGTGGGTCTGAAGAAACTTATCAGATTTCAGAGCCTGGACTCTTTCTGTCACACCGTATATGCAGCTGTAAACGTGATTCTGATGAGAACAAGGTGGGGACTGTAAGCACCCACTCCTCCAATTAAACGTAACACCTGAGGGAGGGATTATTTGCAGAAAAATATATTTTTCTCTTTTGCTAATTTTGCTTACCCATTATTCTCATGAGAATGCATAAGTTTCTCAATACATATCAAAGAGTGAAAGTGTATGCCTATAATCCTAAAATAATGAGTGTTTCTACCCACAAGCCATACTACAGTTCATTTTATATAACAAATACAGCATTGTACTTATGAAAGCAAGCGTATGAGTTACTACTAAGAAGTCTCAAAGATATGGGCAATTAAACATGTTCATAACGTCTTAAGACCCATGACAAAATTGCAAAACCTGGTTGGATATTTTTCATTAAAGCGAATGCTTGGTCCTTAGTCAATATGAAGCATGCCAGTTTGGACTTCTGGCTCGTTTCCAGCTTTACCCAGCAGACATCTGTCAATTCTCTGTGTCAAGATGTCCATTGGCTGACTCCCATGGCCTTATATAACAGGAAGAAAACAACTCGAGCAAACGCACGCTCCTTTGCAATGAGAACTTCTGCCATGCACAAGTGCATTCTCCCCTAAGGTCTTCCTTAACCGCTGTAAAGATACTTCATATGTATTTGACAGCAGAGTATTTCACAAACGTGGGTGTGATTTTATCCTTCTTGTGCTGTATAGTGATTGTAGAAAAGACAAGTTAAATGTCTGTGATTATATTTCATTGAGCAAGGTCAAGTGTCAGTGAGGATGCTACACTGTGACATCTCTAAGCATGATTTTATTTATAGCATCTGAATATATCTCAATGACAAGAAATAAATTGTGATGGATAAGAACTCTAATGGAGGTAATTATTATTGGACCTAGAACAACTCTTTCCTGTAATGGAGTGCATATGAATTTCTGGGAACCTAAATTCTCTTATAGTATTTTATATTTCCCCTGTGAGTCGACATATTAACCACTTTTAGAAGGCATGTGCCAAGTTAGGCTATTTTTGAAAGATTATCAAAATTATTCATTTCCACCAATATTTTTAGAAGACAGATAATAACTGAAGAACTTTGAGAAATGAGAACTAAATATAGTGTCTCTTTGAAGTTAATTAAATACAGGAACTTGTTCGGAGTGTCTTTATAGGAAATTCTTCAATTACACTTGGCTTGTTCCTTCATATGGTCCTCTATCCAGCTACAGCTAGGATGTTTTCCTAAGGCACAATTATTGGCCGTGTGCACACAGGGCATATAGGGTTCCTCCTAGGGATTTGCACAGGTCCATGGATGCCAGGAGCCCCAAAGCTTAAACTGTGAGTGTAACCCAAAAGTCACCTTTGCTTCTGATTTCTGGTCACCCTTCCTTCCTCATATTCTGACCGCCCTTTTGGATTTTGTTACGTTTGGTCCTTCATTAAACGAGAAAAATCTGTCAAATGCTACCCTCTGCCTTCCAAAGACTTGTAAAATTAAAAGCACGATTAAGTCGGTTCAACTGCTGACTCAAAACAAGGAGACACCACATTATACGATGAGTAATGCAGTCTGAAACACAGCGTAGCTGGGGATAGAGGAGGAGGGGGAGAGAGGGAGGGGAGCAGAGGGAGGAGGAAGGGGGAGGAGGAGGAAGAGGAAAGGGGAGGAAGAGAGGGAAGAGGAGGAGAAGAGGAGAAGGAGGAAGAAGGTAGAGAAAGAAGGAGGGGGAAGAGAAGAAGTGGAAGAGGAGGAAGGCAAAGGGAGGAGGGAACGGAGGAGGGGTGATTACCCAGCTGCCCTGTCCCTGCAGAGCTGTCAGCCACGATGAAGGGAAGGATGACTAAAACAGGCTTCATCATGAGCAACCTAGTGCTGGGGGTGGGCGGGGTGAGTATTTACACTTCAGGGAGTGCTCTCACCTCAGTGTGCTTCAGTGTGATTGGGTGTCACTTCTTAGTGAAGTCTGTGATCCGTGGTGGAGGGGGGTAGGACAAAGGGATGAAGTGTTGGGAAGTTCTGGTGTCCTGTAGGAACATAGCTCAGCCCTCACAGAACCTCCTGATCCGTGACTGACCCAGCTCTGGACACCCGTGTAGTTGATCATCGAGTTACTTCACACAGAAGCCCCATGAATGAGAAACGGGTATGTGGATTACCAGCTTCACAGAGGAGAGCACTAAGGCACATAGAGGTTAAATCATTTGCCCAAGGTTTAAACAACTTGAAAAGATAAGAACCAGGGTTTGAAGCCAGGCAGTCTGCTTTCAGATTTCCCACCTCAATGAAGAAATGTTCATCTTTGTTGCATAATAGATTGTAGTATGTTGCTACACATTTTAGCTCACTTCATTATCTAAGCTATGTAATATGAATTAGTTTTACTGTTAAATGTCCATGAAGCTGAAGGTTCAGAGGAAGGGAGTGCAGCTGTCATATAATTGCTTCAGTGTGTGTGTGTGTGTGTGTGTGTGTGTGTGTGTGTGTGTGTGTTATACATTTGACCATGCTCACCTCTACAGATGTTTGTGGATGCCAGAGGTTGCGATATCTTCCTCAGCTCCTTCTCTACCCTATTTTTGAGACACAGTCCCTCACTGAATCTAGAACTGGTTGCTTTGGTTGGACTAGATGGTCAACGAGCCCCCAGAACCCACTTCTCTCTGTCCCCCAGATATGATGTGAGTGCTAGGGATTTGAACTCAAGTCCTCATGATTCCACAGTGAGCATTTTACTTCTGAGCCACTTCCCTACCCCTACTTCAGTTTTAGTTAAGGGTTTACAATATGTTAACTATAGCTGAAGGTCCATGTAAAATATTAACAGACTTAAATATTCATCACTTAATCTCCCAAGTTATCTCAGATTTCATAGAGATTCACAGATAATTTGAAAATCTTAGTGTGTACTTACAGGGATTTTTAAAAATTTTAATGCATTGTTGAAGATGGAAGAAAATACTAGACACACTTATTTTCTGCTTCTGAAGAGAACTAAAATAGACAAATTTTAGTTAGTCCCTTACCTCAGAGGGTTTGGAAAGGATTTTTTGATATTTATATGTATAATGTGATTGAGAGTATCTGGCATGAACCACATTTAAAAGATTTCCTTTCAAATGAAACATATATTAAGGCAAATTTCTAATGAAGTCCTACCTTGTGGGACCACCCACAGAAGGCAACCCTGAGATGATGATGATGATTCAAGTGCAGATACCTTGGGAGAAGGTCAGGGAGGGAGAGACAGGGAAGAAAGACATCCAAGAGGATGCTGTGGAGTCACAGCTCCCAACCAGACAGGCTGGAGGGGAGGGACCACTGGTACATTTATTGTTCACTCCTCTAAGGTTATCCCTCCAGTGGCTGTTCTGTGAGGGTAACAAGCCTGCCACTTGCCGCACCTGTCCCTGAAGGCAGAAGAGCTCAACAGCCAGAGAAGGCGTAGGCATTGCTACAGAAGCCCAACCACATTGGGAGCAAGCCAGGAGGTCCTTCTCCCGTGCTGCCTTTCAAGCTGAGGGGCATCAGTGTTTCCATAAATGTCCTCTCCAAACAGCATGCTCTCTTAGAAACAAACAAAAAAAATGGAACATCAAAGTATGTGATGATGAGAACCCCTCAGCAAACAAACTGCTGCCATACCTTCGCTTCACCATCATGGACTCTAGCCCTCTGAAACTGGAAGCCCAATTAAACGCTTTCTTTTATAAGTTGCTTGGTCATGGTACTTTGTCACAGCGATGGAAAAGTAACTAATATACTACCTAAGTTTGACTCCAGAACCCGTGGTGGAAGGAGAGAACAGACTGCCAAACACTGTCCTATGACATCTGAACGTGTGTACCCCACACACACCGTATACACACAGTAATAATAGATTAAAAATTAAAAGTCAAAAAGAAAGTTGAGAACAATAAAAGAAGGTACCTGAAGTCAATCCCTGGCCTTCACATGTTATCTATGTATGCACATAAACATGCAACCCTCTCCATACACATATGCACAAACACAGATGCATATGCCATACCATACACATAAAGAACATATTCATTTTTTGTCCTGAAATGTTCTCAACTCATTGTTAACTTTAAATTTCTAACAGTGAATATTCTCCTTATATTGGGAGCAAAAGCATTCAAGAAAGTAATGCCATGAGTTCTACTGTTCTCCCCCTCAAAAAAAATATTAAAGGTAGGAAATCATTTGCTCAAATAAGTGTGATCTTTAACCCTCTTGTTGGATGCTGGTGAGATTTCTTGGAATAGGGTTGATTTATATTTGTGCACTTTGAAATTTGTCCTTAGCCTGGAATTAGATCTCTGGGTTCACGCAGCCAGAAGAAAAAGATCATATTACTCACAGGAAACACTGAGTATTTTTAAAAATGAACAATAAGCATAGCGCCTACCTTCTAAGCATCTTGAAAGACAGGGCTCCCCATGGTCCTCATGAAGCCCCGAGGAGGGCAGCAATGCTGACTGTAGGCCAAGAAGTTGAAAGGATGCTGCTATGCTTTCGATGGGCCTCCCCTTCAGGCTGTGCGTCTGGGGATGTGTGTACTTGTGTGCCGTAGGACAGGACTGCTAAACCAGTGTGCAGAGAGTTGTAACTAGACTCTTGTGTGCTTCTCTTTTATATCTTTAGAGAGAAAAACCACGAAGGTATGAAGTATAGGAACAGAAATGGTGTGTGGAACAGGAAAGCAGAACACAGCAACCCAAGGGTTTTGCTAAACCATCCTTTCCCAGATAATGTGCTTTCCTGAACAAACTTTCCTGGAGCATGGCACATGTGTCCTACTGTGTCTTCCATGAGTGCAGTGCTGTTGTCCGTGATCGCTGACTTTGGGTTGCAAGAGCACCCTCCAACTCTTGGGCTTATTTATTTTTGCATGGTTGAAAAGGATTTCACTTGTTTATTTAATGTTCTTTGAAATTTGTTCTCTAACACATGCCTCTGATTATTTTGTAGTGCAAACACTGCCTTGGAGGCATGTATTTAGGACAGAGACTTTATTCATATCTATGCGACATGCTGTCTGCATAATAGACCTAAATGCTCAAGTTAGACAAACAAAACAAATCCTTGGTTTCCAAGGAAATACTCATGGTTTCCTTTCATGTCATAAGCAGAAGCTTGGGAGGAATCTGGAGCCTTAAATATGGATAAAATATTATGAAAAGATAATAGGAGATTTATAGACATTTATAATTGTCAGAAACATCTGGGAATAGTGGTGAATTACCATAGCTATTTCTAGCAATAATTCACTGAGGTGAAAATTTGAACAGGAGCAGAAGAATAAAGGTGTGAAATTATTTAGGCATTACAAAGAGTCACTATAATCTGCAGGCAGAGGACTGCAGCCCATAGTTCTTGTTCTGTGAACCCCACCCCCACCCCCGCCAATCTGCAGAGCTTAAAACTACCTGTAAGCCTTCCATCTGCTTTGACTGTCACACACAGTAGCCTCTGGCCTCATGTAGTCCTTGGAATGTAGACAGTGGAAGAGAGAAACAGATCTTTAAACTTTGACTCATCCTAGGAAACTTAAAACAACCACATGTGGTTACCATGGCTACCATATTGGATATTGTAGTTCTGGGGTGGAAACAAATTCACTTTTATCCCCCGAAAGGAAAGTTACAATGCAGTGGCAAAGGGGATATAAAATCAGAGGTTTGAGAACCAGTGAGTATATTCTGGAAATATATATTAAATTATTAAATTTTTAATCAGGATCTAATGTCAAAAGTTCAGAGATTCTGTTGTTGGGAGATGTGCTTTTTTCTGAGCTTCTGTTTTTAGGAAAACGAACATTATCTAACCCCTTTGTCTCTTCCATAAACATCTGAAACGCTCTCTTCTTTCAGGGTTTCTTGGCATCTAGTGTTTTCTAGGGTCTTGGGGATTCAAACTCAGGCCCTCATGATTACACAGTAAGTGCTTTTGTGCACTGGACCTTCTTCTCTTCAGCGACAAGGAAAGATTCTTGTGTAAGCATCTCAGGCAGTGTCTGCTCTCCTACATTTTTCTCTCAACTGTGGCTTCCTCGAAGGGAAAAACTACATCTGGATATATCAGAGCACACAGTAGTCTGAAAGACAGTGACCACTCAGTGAGAACTCATTCGATGCTTGTATCCTTAGCCCCTGACTGGGCATCCTCCATAACCTCATCTGAATCTTTATCGAAGGTCCATTTTGAGTCAGAACAAGCCACTGTTTTGTAGGTAAGAAAGCTCACCAGCACACTGTGAAGTGGAAAGAGGCAAATTTAACATGCTTTGTTTAGATTCCCAAAGAAACTCAGATACAAATTTTGAGAAGTGGATTTGTTTTTTGGTTTTTTTTTTTTTTTTTTGTTTTTTTTTTTGTTATGACTATCTGCCTGATACAAACATTCTGTACTCAGCTAAAGGGGGAGCCCTTTAATTATCTTTTCAGGAATCCTTGATGAATGTGTAGATTCTAAAGTTACCAACCAGAGCAGCCTCCTGACAGCCCATGCTTCTTCTAAACACAAGTTAACTGCAAACCACAGTTCTCCTTTCTACACATAGTACTTTTCTCAACACAGAGTAATTAACTTCTCCATCAAATAAAATCTCCAGTTGTATCATATGGTCCAAGCTACTCTCAGACCACTCACCCATCTGGTTCCATTATTTCTGCCATTTGCCAGCATGTGGGTATGGGTGTGGGTGTGTGTGCATGAGGGGTGAGGGGTGACAGAGGCAGCTGGGTGTCTGGAGTAACACGTTACCACATGTGCACGGTCAGGTTTTCACTCTGCCCTTCTGATGAAGCAGCACAGGACAGCTAGCCCTGGTCACTTTACTCTGAGATTTCAACTCAGATCTATGCCCTCTGCTCATTGTCCCTAGAGGGCATCACAGTGTGGAAGAAATACATGTTTGTGATTAATTATATGGAAAGTTAGAGCCTGGCAATTTGTCAGCTGTGAAAGTAAATTCTATAGATCAAAGAAATAATGGTGATTCTGAGTGAAAGACAGAAGTTTTTGAGCCATTGAAGAGAAACATATATAGAAAAATGAATGTGAGATAGTCTCCATCTATGTATGTATTCTAAAATTATGCCTATGCATGTTACTTTGTACATACTTCTCAAATACATAGGTCAAGGGTTAAACTTTACCCTGACCTCTCAGATGATTTGGTTCTATGATATTCTACATATAGGTATTTCCACCAAATTTTTCATTTTCCTTTCAATCATGTTGAAAGAGCATAAATGTGATTAAAAAATAAAGATGTAAGGAGAAAGGGTCTAATTTATACAATATTTGATGCTGTATCCAGGAAATATTAAACCTAGAGTCTTGATTATCTAGTTACTATTTATCAAGCTGTCCATAGAAATCACTGGAGAATACAGAGGGCATACCAGACTGTTACTGTGACTAGTGAATAGCCATTATTGTGTACTGGAAGAAAGAGAGAGAGAGAGAGAGAGAGAGAGAGAGAGAGAGAGAGAGAGAGAGAGAGAGAGAGAGAGAGAGAGAAAAGGAAGAGAAAGAACCATGATAGCCATTCTACAATGCAAATTATGACACTTTTGATGAGGATCACTCAACCCCAGCAAGGGCCGGGCCAGCTTGTTCTTCTTTCAATACCATTTCCATTATTTTCCACTAGGAAAAATATGAACCCAAACTAAAGTGAGCATTTGCTATAGTCTCCTCACAGTGACTCCAGAGGCCTTGTGTGAGGATTATGGCTGTTGAGCTGGGGTGGGAAGTTCAGTGGCAGAGAGGCAGAAAGGAGAGTGGTCCGTGGGCCATAACACAGCATAGAGCTCAGCTTGCAATGTGCTGCTCTTGACTCTGACTCATTTGGTCCCATCGGACCAGACTTCTGCTCGCTGAGAAGGATGGAGGACATTAGAACAGGCTGCAATGGTGACCTAGTGGCTCTCACTAGACTGGCAGCTTGGCCGTATTGTTTAGTCTGTTATCCTTTCTTTTTCTTTTCTTTTCCTTTACTTTCCCTTCTTCCTTCCTTCCTTCCTTCCTTCTTTCCTTCCTTCCTTCCTTCCTTCCTTCCTTCCTTCCTTCCTTTCTTTCTTTCTTTCTTTCTTTCTTCCTTTCTTTCTTTTTGTAAATTGTGGTCAATAACAGAAAGTATCTGACAGGCTTGTAGGCATATTGAATATATAATCATCATAGGAAATACTGAGCCCAGGCAGGTATTAGCATTAACCTGGTTCTTGCAGTAGCAGCAGATAGTGGGATGGGGGCAGAGCTGCTGAGCCTACCCAGAACATGACCACTCTACCCATTGCCTCACTGATGATCACACCCCGTGCCTGTTCCCTTATATGGACATAACTGCTTGGGACAATTGTAAAATTCTCAGGCAGGTGAAACTGGCCTCTGGAATTTGCTCACTTTCCTTTTGGCTGTCTGGTCCGGTTTATTTTTCTCCCGCTGCTCGGGTAGATCGGGGCCACTCACTCAAGTCCACAGATATAGATAGCCTAAGCTGTTACTTCAACTATCTCTCATCAAAAATCTGCTGTGCAAAGCCCTGTCCCCTGAGAAAGAATGAGAGAGACAGACAGACAGACAGACAGAGAGATGGGACAGAGACACAAAGAGAGTGTGTGTATCGTGTTACTAAATTAAATCAAATTGCTCTGTCGGGCACACTATTAACAGCATAAGCCTGTGCTTCAAAGGAGCTCCTGTGGAGACACTGTACCTGGTACAAGGGAATCTTTTAAATAATGTCAGACAAAAAGTAGACTCACCGAGTAAAGACAGACCAGGGACAAACCAGGTTTCTGGCACCTGTCTAGTCACTTCCTACATGTAGAGGTGGCCTGGTAAGAGGTAAGGTCCTATGTAGGGATCTAATGATGTGAGTGGTTTAGACGGAGAAACAGATCCATCAATCAGATAACGACAGTGCAAAGCCAATGCTTAATGATGTTCTGAGAGCACATAAAAAGGCCACAAGTCATTTACTAGTAATAAGTGATATTTGCTGAACACTTATGATGTGACAGAGTATCTCATTGTGGTAAAATATAAATACTACAAAACTGACCATCAGCATCATTGAGCATACTTGTCATGTAACAATTACCACTAGTCCAGAATCTTTTCATCAAACCATAGGAAATCCCACTCTTCCCTTCACGTTAGGACCTACTAGGGAACTACTTTCTGTCTATATAGAAGCTGAATCACACGATATGTTTTTTAGCCTTGACTTCTTTTGCACTTGTCAATACTTCACTTATTTTTATGGATGGATAATATTCCACCTTATGGCTATATTCCAGTTTTTTTACCTGGTCGTCAGTGGCAGACATTCGGATGGGTTCTGTTATTTTGCTGTTGTGAATTGGGTTTCTCTGACATTTATGCAGCACTTTTCACACGAGTACCTGTTTTCAGTGCTTTGGCCTATACTCTCAGAACTAGAATTGCTGGGTCAGATATAATTATTTAACTTAGCAGAACCACCAAACTTACAGTTTCCATTTACTCTATCACTACCAATGTATGAGGGCTTTAATTTACCCACATCCTCTCCAAACTTGCTCTTTTTCATTTTTCAAGGAAATTCTCACCATTGTAGGTGATGGGGAATGATATCTAATTATCAGTTTAATTTTCATTTCTTTGATGGCACGGGGTATCAAATGTCTTTTCATAGTTTGTTGGTCAGTTGTATAGTCTTGTGGTGTGATCTTAAAGATCTTTATCATTTCATTGTTATCATAGACTTGTCGCAGAGGCTTTGTAAGTAAGACCAAGTCAAGTGTTAGGGACCATACCAGAATCAGGTTGACACTCAGGAAATAGAGGAACTTAGCCTGGGAAGTGAGAGAATGGGGGCTTAAGTGTTTGAACCTCTCAAATAAAGACAAACCTCTAGGGGCAGTAATGTAACTGTACTGGTGAATGGCTGTGGGAAATGTTTTACCTATCAGGCGGGTACTTCCCTCAGAAGCGTGCACTGGGCACTGTCTGCACCCGTGCTTAAATAGGTTAGCCTGAAACATTCAGCTTTCATGAGGAGGCTTTTGAAAGCCTCTGTGGGTCACCATAAACTTTTATCTTTATGTTTTAAAAGAAATAGCTTGTCCTAATTGCACCAAGATCTAATATCTTTCAGAAAATGCCTTTTTATTTGATTAGCTAGCACACAGTGATCAGGATATATAAAAGATAAAGTTAGACATAAATAACCCAACAGGAACAGAATCCAAGCAGTTTCAAAGAGCTTCTACTCTGGCTCAGAGACCATTTAGATAAAACAGGTGAACAGAGAACACATGCCTGAGAGCCAGTGCTTTTCTGGCCAGAGGTTGGTCCAGTATCCCACAAGAAAGGTGTCAGAGCACACACTCATGTCACCTGCATTATGTATGTAGATGCTACACAGTGGCACACCATGGCCATATTACAGTCATCAGTAACTGCTAAGACTTCACACATATCTTGAGATTATTCTCCCATTGATCATCGCCAGGGAATTCAGCAAGGCACAGATGAGTTCTCATGAAGTGCCTTTGAAAATTCCAGATAATTTTGCATAAAAAGATGCCTGAAGTTACTTGGGGACTGGGTAAAATGTGAGGCTGTTTTCAGTTTCAAGTCTCTTTTATCCCCAATACTGAATACCCACCCCTTTATGCCTTATGAGATAGAATTAAAGTGGTGGATGGGAGAACACTGTAAGTTGGAAGTAAAGAGAATCAGCACTCACTGGAATTAGATGGGGAACCAAAGGTTAAGATTCAGGTAATATTAAAGTATCTGGAGGAACTAGTTTACTGGGACATTGCTTGCTGCCTCTATTCCACAGAAACTCTGCATTTTCTTGGGGACTATATGAGTCACCCTGGCTTGTCACGTTGCCCTGGACCCTGTGGATATTTTCATTAGCACACAGAGGCAAACCCCCAGCAACACCAGGACTTTCTGTTTACTTTAAAGGAAGTGCAAAGTACAGATGTTTACCAAACCTAGCTCGTCTCTGCTTTCTGTTATACACTTAAATGCATTTTGCTGTGAATAGAGCAACCCTGAGCAGAAACCCCTGAGGCTCAGTTCAGTCACTTTTCTCCCGTGATCACTAAGTCCCAACAAATGAAGAAATTGTTGGGAATTTTTCTACTAGCCATAGTGACTGTGAAATTAGTTTAGAGTGTGATGATTTTAAGAAATCTATTTCAAAGAAAATGGGGTGGTTTTTTTTTTTTTTTGCTGTTGTTGTTGTCGTTTTCTTTCTTCTACCAACTGTGTTTTTAAAAAACATTTGCCCTGAGAATCTCCTTTCCTCTTATTAAAAACAAAGAAAAAGTTCCACAGCAGAAGTCACATTTGCACAAGGACAGGCCCCAGTGGAGACAACTGGGCAGCATTTGCTGATGTCCTGACTGTATCATCAGCATTTGTTTCCTGGAGAGCAGGGTGAGATAAGATGAGATCTTCCAGAGTCACCACTAAACCCTGTGCAGGGCTTTGTCAGACATGAATCCGACTCACAAAGGCACAACATTTCAGAACATGATTTTTTTACTTAAGACTTTCTAGGATGTAGGAGGTGTCCTCAGGTAACCCCACCTGAACTGTGTGGATATAGGAGGTTTTATTTGTCTGTTTGTTTGGTGTGTGTGTGTGTGTGTGTGTGTGTGTGTGTGTGTGTAGATTTGACCTATACAAATCCAAGTTCAAAAGAACATGCAGAGTGTCTCACACAATTGCACAGAGGAAGTTAGAAGAAGTGGACATTACTAGCTTTTTTGCATCTTTTTTCCCCTAAAGCAGAGTTCACTAAGAGAAGTACATTGTCCAAATGTGCCAAGGGCTTACCTGGCTGATGTTAGGTAGTGAGTATTTTACTTTTCAGGTTTTTGATGATGGGATTTGGCTCCAGGTTCTTACCCACCAATGCAGGACTTTCCACAGATCTGCATCCTCAGGATCTTCTCTAGCATTTTATATATATTTTTTTAACTTCATTGCTGTTTTTGCTCTTGAAAGAAAACATGAACATTGTTAAAAATAGAAATTAAATTAAATTTTAAATTTAAAAAATTGGCAATTGCAACCCTAGCTACAATATTTTTTTAACACGTTGGCCTTTTCCCTAGTCACATGCCTATGGTTATATGAATGCATATGTATAACAACTAGATAATGATTTATTTACAGAACTGAATTCATATCATACATATTTCTTGTTTCTATTTTCATTAGACATTGTAAAATGAAATAAACTCTAGTCTTTCAATATTCTTTGAGCATATGACTTTATTTTTTGTGTATTTTCTGTGTGGGGCATTGTATATTGGTTGCACTTGTGTAATATAAATATGTGTGTATTTGGGTGGGGTTGTGTTTACTGAGTGTATACATAAGGAGACTAAGGTCAACTTTGGGTATCTTCCTGTATCACATTTCATCCTACTTTTTGAGATAGGATCACTTCCTTAAACTAGTTTGGCTGGGCCGGGTGGCCAACAAGCTCCAGGGATCATCACATCCCTGCCTCCCCAGTGCGGGGTTGCAGGTGAGTACAGTCCCGCCTGACTTTCACATGGATGTTTGGAGTCTGAACTCAGATCTTCATGCTTGCTCTGCAGGCACTCTCTTTACTGAGCCATCTCCCCAACCCCTAAACACAGGCTTTAAATGCCTCAGGATCGTTAGGTGAGTACAGTGTTTTTGTTTTGATGAATCGTGAGTATTTTAATGCATCCATTTTGGCACATGTCTTCAATTATTGCCTTCATATAGTTTCTGGAATGAGAAATGATGAATAAGATATAAACGTGCAACTTTCAAAGGTCCATAGCAAATTCTGCCCTTCCTGTTCTGAAAAAGCACGCCATTGACATCTGTGGAGACTCTCACATCACATTCTAGTGCATCCCATACCTGTTCAGTCTGACTTTTATCATTGAAAACAGTTTCCAGTGATATGTGCAAAAAGAAAAGAAAAGCAACTCAGTGTTGCTTTAATTTTCTCTTTTCCCTGATAAGTAAGTACACCATAGAGTTGTTTTTTATCACTTGTAAGTATACCATAGACTCCCTGGATATGGTGGTGCATGCCTGTAATCCCAGGACTTGGAGAGTGGAGGCAGGGAGATGAGATGTTCAAGTTGGCTTATGTAAAAACTTTAAATGCCAACTTGGGCTTCAGGAGACTGTCACAAACAGAGGAACAAACCAATAGAGTACATTCTTTATTCATTTGTCATCTCACTGGTAATCCTTACTCATCTAAAAAGTGCTCTGTCCTGAAACTTACATGCGATGTGGTTTGTCTCACTATTTATTTGTACAGATTCTTATCCATGTATCTGATGCTTGTCATGCATTAGGCTTTAATCTATTTCTGTGAATCTAATTCAATGTAAAATGCAGATATTCAATATGCTCTTTTTCTGAGGGGAAGAGCTTCTGAATTGCACCCCAAGAACATGGGCTAGTTAAAAGAACCAACCAGTAAGAAAAGCCAAGGGTAAGGGCTACTGTAATACATCTCACTCTCAACACTCTGCCATGACATCACAATTCCTGGAAAAGCTGTGCGTGCACAGCTTTTCTTTATAGACTTTCATTAGAATTCACGTCTGTATGGCAAAAAAAATTCCCCTTCTGATTTTAGTAATAGATATTTCTGTAAAAACAAGAACAAAATTAATATATAGATCTATATTTCATTGTCCAAATGTATTTTTTAAAGGAGACTCTTTTCCTTTAGCTAATGGTCCCTTCCTCACTTTACTGTACCACCTATTTCTATTATTACATCTCCTATTGCTGACTTTTAGCCTCCTGCTTACCTCTTCCAAGAATCTGTAATTATTAACCTAATTATTAACCTACCCAGTTAACCCAAGATAATCTTCCAAATGGACACTCTTCATTGGACCATGTGTGTAAATACAGTCATAGGTTTTGGAGGCTTTTGATTTGGATACCACTCTTGCTAACCATGGGTACCATGCTGGTGAGGACTCCTGGATTATAGGTTTCTAAATGATGCAGTACTTGGATCAGTTTTCTTTTTTGACAGATTACCCCTGAAGAATGAATGAATAGACTTGAAACAGTCCAAATAAGAGATAGTAGGGGTCTTGGTCTGGTAGAAGATATGGGGATAAAAAAGAGTAACATTAAATACCCAGCAGAATGTGGATAATTGGTAATTTTGACTATGAAATATGTTTTATTCTTTCTTCCCTCTTTCTTTGCTGATTGAGGGGGTTGGAGTGGAATTACTTCTTCACTCCCTGGGAGTTTTCAAAGACTGAGCCCTCTGTGCCCTTGAAGAAAGGGAACTGACTATTCCTGCAGCTTTGATCTGTGCTCCAGACTTAATGAGCCGCTGAAGTCTGTTGGGAGGGTGCATGGAGAGGGATAAAGATGTTGTGGGGTGAAAGAAGACTAAGGACAGAAGGAGACAAACAAGGGCAATACCAGAGAGGACCCCAGAGGCTGGGAAAGTGACTGGGGGAGTTCCAAGAGAGTGGGCTGGGGAGTGGAGTCCTATTCTGTGATGGTTTCATGACTACCTAGCAAATGCCCCCCTCCACATACACACAACACATATATCCTTGGGTTTACCAAACCATATTGTTTTCCCTCTGTACACACAGGAGCTTCCAGCCCCAGAGATTTCTGTAGGTCACTATGATTGACATTACCAAAGGGCCACAGGTTGTAGTAATGAGGGCCACCTCCAGGCCTGGAACCTGAAATGTTGTTTGTTCCTGATTTTGCTCTGGCTCTGCATTTGACTTTACCCAAGTCAAATCAACTTGGATTATATCAAGCTGCCGAGCTTGGGAATGTATTTGTGAGTGTGGCATAGCTTAACTTGTCATGACTAATACCTAGACATCAAAGCCAAAGCTGAAGGCAGAGCTGAGGCTGGGTGCTTGTGAGTCAGGGCCCTGCAGGTGTCGAATGCACAGCCTCCTTCCTGACAGCAACTTCATTTCTTTATGGAGAACTCTTGGGGGTCAGAATTCCTTCCTCTGCTATCCCATTTCCCAGAAGCAGCTATGCCCCTTGTCTGACCTCAGCCTACCTTACTGGGGAGTGGATAACTCTGAGAGACAAGGTGCACACACCTCAGAAGGTATAAACAGGGTTAACTCCAGTTTCCATGTGTATTATTCGTCTTTTCGGTTGCTGTGATAAAAAAAAAATGCTCTGACAAAGGCAACCTAAGGAAGGGAGGGTTCATTTTGGCTCACGGTTTGAGGGTGCAGTCCATCCCAGTGAGGTAGTCACGGTAGCAGAAGGAGGAGCCTGGCTACATCCATAGTTAGGAAGCAAGAACCATGAGTAATAGTGCTAAAGGGGCTTTCTCCATTGTATACAATTCAGGATGCCCTCTCAAGGCATGGCCCTACCAATAGCTAAGACGTTTTCCAACTTAATTAAGATATCTTAATGAAGATAATCCCAGCAGACATGTCCAGAGGCCCATCACCCAGGTGATTCCAGGTCCTGCCAAGATGATAGTAAGCACTAACCATCACACTACCCTAGAGTACAACTTGGTAATATCCCCTTGTAGTGGCTGAGTTCAGGTGTAGGATAACTACAGGTCTTGAATCTTGAGATTGAAGCAAGAAGCCATCTGACAAAGGGTCTTGCGTAGCAATACCCTCAGCAGCAGCACGCTGACCTTTTTGGGTGGGTTGTTTTCCTTGCATCAACCTTTCAAGTCTTAGTCTTGTCATTCTCTGGCTTTAATTCTCTTCCATCACCTGAGTTTAGCCTTCTAGGAAGTTCCCCTTCCGGTAAGCAGCATCTGAACTTTGCAGGAACAATTGGTGACAAGATAGAAAGAAGGCTAGACGTGGGACAGGGAGAAGTAACGTCCTCACCCTCTGGAAAGGAATCAGTTTCAGCTCCACCTGTGATCCTTACCAGTTTGTGTAAGAAGCCGCTATTCTCAGCCCCCAGTAGGCATTGTGTGTGACATGTGACTGCATATAGGAAGCTTGTTGTGACATGTTTGTAAGTAGACTTGATTATAGGAACGAGCTCTTGTGCCATCTTGAGAGAATTAACGTTATCAAGGGGGAAAAATCCCTCTAACTTCTTCTTTGGCAATCTGTCATTATAATCGGATTAGAAAGAATATCCACTTTTGATTTTGTACTGATCTAGAGATTTCCTTGGTTCTGCTTTAATATGACTTAAGTTTAATGATATAATAAAAGGGAGTCTAGAAATGTGGATTGGGCAGACATGCTTTTCTCAGTTCCCTGATAAATGCTGCTCAAAGGATGGTAGGGAAACCAAAATAGGCTGTGTGCACAGAGACAAAGGGAAGAGGAGGAGATGGCGGGGCCATGACTGACTCATCAGTGTGAGGAAAGCTGACACCTGAGCCAGCCTGGGAGACAGAAACAAGCTGACTCACGCTGCTGCAGAACTCTGGGAAGACTCCTGAAGGGAGCTGTGGGGTTCCTGGGAGAGTAAGAATTTGGGGGTGACATTCAAACAGAATGAGATGAAAGTATATTTGCCACAGTTAGATCCCTTTCCCCACAAACCAGGAAAAACCCCCACTGCCCACCACAGCAGCAGACTGGGAAGGTCACCTGTGACAGTTCTCTGGGTCAGAGCAGAGTAGTCACAGCTGAGGTACTGTCCTGAAATGATGGGGTCATTTGTTAACCCATCACAAGCAAGTATCATACATTCAAATTCAGCAACACTGTAGACAGTGAATTTCCATATACATTTCAGAATTTTCAGTACCTAAATGCTGTTATTGTTGAGGTCAAGGATGTCCCCTGAGGGGTCATGCTTTGAAGGCTTGAAAACCAGCCTGTGGTACTGTTGGGATGTGGTAGGACTTTAAGAGATGAGACCCAGAAACAGGAAATTAGGTCACCATGGGTGTGTCCTTAAAGGAGATGTGAGGACCTTAGTCCCTCCTCTTCTTCTCTCTTTGCTTCCTGGCTTCCATGCACCAGGCACTTCTTGCATGATGGCCTTGCCACATGCTCAGAAGTCACAGGGCTACCTGGCCATTGAGTGAAGCCTTTGGAGTTAGAAGCCAAACAACCTTCCTCCGTATTAGCTTATTATCTCAGATCGTGTTTCATGGCAACGAAACCTGACTAGTTATCTGTTCCCATGTCATTGCTCTTAGATAGTACTTACAAACACAATTTCGGGGTCTCTAGAGCCAAGAACAGCCCTGCTCTCTGAGAGCTAGAAGAATACATGGCTCTGAACCCAGGAAAGGAGCCTGGCTCTCTGCAGACCAGCCATGTGGAATCTGTGCCTTCCAGGGAATATTACAGGGCTCCACGCTGGCTGTTGGTTACTTAAAACACAGCGACTATAACACAGTCTTGGAGTGGTGTTGCTTGAGACTAAACTTAGCTGTACCAGTCGTCTCCTAAGATAACCTACTTCCCCATGTCTTAGCTTCATTGTATTAAACAAAGTTTAAAAAGTAATGGCCGGTCAGTGGTGGCACACGCCTTTAATCCCAGCACTCGGGAGGCAGAGGCAGGCAGAACTCTGTGAGTTCAAAGCCAGCCTGGTCTACAGATTGAGTTCCAGGACAGGCTCCAAAACTACACAGAGAAACCTTGTCTCGAAAAAAACAAACAAAAAGTCTTGCACATCTTCAGAGAAAATACCTAGAATTTACTTCAATTTTTGTTTTTATAATCCATTAGAATTGTGTTTCTCTCTGTGATGGTTAGTTACCTGGGACCACTGAAGAGATAAAGCTCTCAGGCATGTCTGTGCGACTGTTTCCAGAAAGAATTAATAGAGGAGAGAATTAACTCCTTCAAAATGGGCAGTACCTTCCAATGGATGGGCCACGTATTAAAAGATATGGAGATCTAACTGCTGCCTGCCTTCATTCCTTCATGAGTGAGTGTGTTTATCTCCACTGCTGCTGCTGCTGGTGATGGTGGTGGTGGTGGTAGTGGTGGTGGTGGTGGTGGTGATAATGATGATGACGTCATTGCCATTCTCTGCTGACACCAGATACCAGCTTCTTCTGCCTTTCTATATATGGAATGAATATCATTGACTCTCAGGAGTAAGGATTTTAACATCAGACTTAGACTGCTGAGGTATCTAGCTTCATAGGCTGAGCAGCCATAGAGGTTTCTGACTATAGCATGCAGATGGCCATTGTTAGAGGACCTAGTCCTTGTTACATAAAGACAATCTAGTAAAGCCTTCTTTATGTATAAATTGTATATAATATTATATGTGATATATATTAAATATATTTATATAACATATTATATAATATATATTATAAAGGGCATTTATTAGATTGACTTTATGAACAAAGGCTATATATTATACATATGTTATATATATATATATATATATTATAGTCAATACACACACACACACACACACACACACACACACACATCAATCCTGTTCCTCTAGAGAACTCTGTTGATAGACTCTCAGGTAAGATTGCAAGGGATTCATTCACAAATATCAAAGGTTGCTTTATTTTGACCCACGTCCACCAAGTTAGTTACTTCTCTCATGGTCATGAGCAAAATATCTGCAAAAAAAAAAATCTTACAGGAGAAAAGATTTATCTTGGCTCTTGGTCTCAGGAAAACAGTCCCTTGTGGAGGGGGAGATGTGCTGGAGTGGCTCGGTCCAGGCAAGGGGAGCATGGTATAGCCCCTCACATCCTGGCAGATAGAAACCAGAGAGCTCAGCCGTCTTCAAGGCCCACCCCCAACAACTTACTTCTGTGAGGTAGGCCGTGGTCCTACCTTTCCCAAGTAACACCATCAAGGGCACTAGGTGTTCAAACACATGAGCCTGCAGGGGGACATTCCACATTCAAGCTGTAACAGCCTCAGACAGAATTCTATGACTCAGAAAACTGTGACTCAGTGTAGAATCACTAGATTGTTTTTGAACCCAAATACTTGAGACCCACAGTGTCTCCTAATGTCCTAGGAAGAGTAATGGAGCTAGAAAGCCTCACTTTGAAACCATGTTCATAGAAGTAACTGTGGACATGCCAAAACCAGAGGTAAAAGCTTCTTGGGAAACAGGATATTTACCTGGTTTCAGGGCATCTCAACATGATTCCCTATTGATCACTACTGGAAAACAACTGGATAGACACCAGGAGAAGAAAGTGACTGAAGTTAATATAACAGCAGTGAGATGAATCCCCTAGGGTGCCACCTCTGGGGAGACCACGAGGGTAATACGTCACTACTGAGTTTCTCCAAAAGTTGCAAACCTGGATTAATCATGAGGCTATGTGTCATGAGTTTAAATATTTAAAACGTACAAAATAATTCATCGGTACACTTAAAGATACTGAGGTCATGAAAGATGAAGAAAGGCTGACAAATTGTCAAAGATCAAAAAGAATAAGATTATATATAAACTCAATCCAGTTCATGGTCCCAGATTGATCCCAGAGCAGGGGGTGTAAAAGACAGCATTGGGACCACTGGTGACTATTTGAATATTGGCTGGGAATTAGATAAGTTATTATTTTATATGAAAGAGATTGTCCTTGATTTTAGAATACAGACTTTATTAGTCAGGGTTCTCTAAAGGAACAGAACTCAGAGAATGAATGTGGGGGGGAGGGGGAGAGAAGAAGGGAGGGAGGGAGGGAGAGAGAGAGAGAGAGAGAGAGAGAGAGAGAGAGAGAGAGAGAGAGAAAGCCTATCTATGTCTGTTTCACACTGGAGAAGCTGAGTAGTTGCTCAGTATGCAAGGCTGGATGTCTCAGCAATCCTGAACTGGCATTGAGGGCCTGGAGAGCTGCTGGTCTTCCGTGTACATGGGAATGAATACCAAAGAAGTTAGCTTCCATGTCAGTCCCAGCAACAGGATAGATGGCCTTGGCAATGAGAGTGAGGGCGAGCAGGCAACAGTCATTTCTTTCTTCCTTTCGTCTGAGCTGCCACCAGAGGTGCCATCCATATTTAGGGTGGGTCTCCCCACTTTGAATAATATGATCAAAAAATCCCTCATAGAAGTGCTAGCAGCTGGAGTTTTAGTTGTTTCCAGATGCAATCAAGTTGACAACCAAGATTAGCTGTCACATAGACAATGGAGTATTTAGGAGTAAAGGAACATGGACTCTGTAACTTAATCTTAAGTAGTTGAGGGGGAAATGAACATTAAGATAGAATTCATCCAGGTATCAGAAATGTTCAAGAATGAATGAATCCAGGTAGAAGATATACTTCATTGTGACATTTTCATACATGCATGTCGTACTTTGTTCTAATTTATCTCCCTGCCCCTCTCATGTTCCCTCCCTGCTATGACTGGTCCCTATCTTCCCCCATATTGTCCCCTCTTCTGATTCTATTGCCTTCTCTTTTCTCCTCATCCTTTACGATCCCTTCCTTCCCTCTCCTGAGCCCCTTTCTGATTATATCACACACACACCACACTCATGCACACATAGCACACAAGTGCATACACACACATGCACACACACTTTTATGTATACATTTATGTAATTTTAAACCTAGGTTCTACAATTTTGTCTTCCTGAGTCCACTTTCCTGCAAGTATGTGATGATTACTTTATATGAGACAAAAATAAACAATTTTTCTTAAGTCACTGTAAGTTTCCATTACACAATTTATCACCAAACAAATAATATCACCAGGCTTGACCTAGCTTTATAATCTCTATAATGCTCAGGAGCCAGCTCACTCCTCGAGGGTAACTGCCATCACTGTGTCCTCCTGAACCTCATTGTCTTCACAGAGATCCAGTTGAGGAACATTTTTGGAACTAACGAAGTTTTTTTTTGTTTTGTTTTGTTTTGTTTTTTATAAAAACAACTTCAGGATGTTACCTGTAACAGCTATGAAATAATGTGTTCATTATTCTGTGCTAAAAATATTATAGTAAATGTAATATTTGACATTAAAAATAAATATTTTATAAAAAAAATTACAGTCTTTTCCTGGTCTTCCAGTTTACTTAAATTATAAACTTTCTGTGGTTGGAGTTTTCTCTCCGGCTCCGGCCAAGCCCCCACAGTCCTGCAGCCCACTTATAAAATAAACACACAGATGCTTATATTATTTAAACTGTTTGGCCTAATGGCTCAGGCTTCTTGCTATCTAGTTCTTCTATCTTAAATTAACCCATATCTATTAGTCTATAAGTTGTCACATGGCTCGTGACTTACCGGTACTTTACATCTCGCTTTTCATGGTGGCGACTGGCAGCGTCTCTCTCCCTCAGCCTTCCACTTCCCAGAATTCTCCTCTCTCTTTGTCCCGCCTATACTTCCTGCCTGGCTACTGGCCAATCAGCACTTTATTTATCAATCAATCATCCACAGTAACTTTCCTATTATACTTTTACTTCAATAGTATTCTTAATTAAAGGATAATGAAGTAACATGACTCAGTAGGACAGGCTGAGTTAGGCTCAGATATAAAATCTCCAAGTCCTACTGGCTTATAAAATCAAAGATTTGTGGCAAGGGAGATGGCTCAGTTAATGTATTGCTTGCTGTGTAAGCATGATGACCTGAGTTCACTCCCCAGCACCATGTGAAAAGGTGGTATGCGGTGACTCAAGCCTGCCCAGCACCAAAGGGATAGAGTTAGGACAATCCCTGGCTCTCTGGATAGACGCCTAGATGAATTGGTAAGCTCCAGATTCACTGATAAGTCCTGTCTCAGAAAGTAAAGTGAAGAGTGATGGAAGAAGAAATGTGACCTGGCATTGACTGCTGGCCTAAACACATACACACACACACACACACACACACACACACACACACACACACACCCCACAAGGTTTATTTCAATTTAGTCGAGGCATCTGGTCCACATCATCTTTATTGAAGCTGATACCATTTCCTTCATCCAGACAGGGAAGGGAACATGGATATGTTGTTCTCTCTCTCTCTCTCTCTCTCTCTCTCTCTCTCTCTCTCTCTCTCTCTCTCTCTCTCTCATGCACACTGCATGAATAAGAGTCTATAGGTGTTCCTGCCCATGCGCACATGTCTCTCTTTGAATCAGAAGTTCAGGATCTTGGCTAGACTGGCTGGACAATGAGTTCCTGGGATCCACCTGTCTTTCCTTCCTACTCCTGGGATTCCAGGCATGCAGAGCCAGGCCTGTGTTGTCACGTGGGTGCTGATAATCCAGGTCAGGTATCTTCCTCAATCACCCTCCATCTTACAATTTTGAGACAGGGTCTCTCAGTGCCCACCGAAACATTAGGTCCAACCCTTTATCACCTCAAGAAAAATGCTGCTCATGCCAGCCCAGCAAGCACTCTCGCCCAGTTATTTTCTCTTTCTCTCTGGCCCTATGCCCATTGGTTCTTAACACTTCTAACCAGGAGTGAGGCATATCACCTCTGCTTACATTTCGTTAGCTAAAATTAGACAGCTGCATACTCAACACAAGAGACCAGGAAGTAAAACTCCACTTCATACACAATGTGAAGACGCCAAAGCATGGAGAACTCCTCTGACCTCCAGATACAATGCTTCATCATGATGTTGACCTCATGATTTCCCACTTTAGTCTTCTCCTGAATTTGCTCTCAGTTATTTTTAAGGCTAACAGATTTCTTGATTAATAGAATTAGCCAGTTGTATTTTGTTATGGTTCTAGGAAGGGAATTTTTCTTGAGGTGATAGCAGATTGAACTTAGGGCTCCTGTTCAGCTACATTTGATTGTGACTATCTGATGATGGAGTCAAGTCACCTTGGACTTTCAAAGTTTCATTGATGTAGTCTGATGTGTTATCTTAGGTCTGTGGGAGAAGTAGGCAGGACTCTTGGGAAGTCTCCAAAACACAAGGAAGCCACAAAAACCTTCCTTTCACAGACATACTCATTTGAGAACAGATTTTCTCCCTGTCTTCCAAGCAAGACAATATATTGTAAGAGGCTGAATACAAAGAAGACATGGGAAACCAAGTATCTTCTTAGGCCAAAAATTAAAGAGATTTGCAAAAAAAATTAGTTCTGAAAAAATATTTTTGTAATATATAACAAACATGTATTATCTAATATATAATATGTATAATATAATCTATAATATAATATGTAACATACATCAGATAACATTGTCTCTGTAGAGATTAGAGATCAGTAGGAAAAACTAAAACTTGTATTTATGAATACAGGATCATTGTGAGGACAAATCCCCTTAAGAAGGTTTAATCACCCTTGTTGAAACATCAAATCAATTGCATTTCTCAAGTATAAGAAAGTATGTTGGCCAGGTGGTGGTGGCGCACGTCTTTAACCCCCAGAAAGTATGTTGACCAGGCAGATATCTGTGAGTTCGAGGCCAGCCTGGTCTACAGAGCAAGATCCAGGACAGGCACCAAAACCACATAGAGAAACCCTGTCCCTCAAAAAAACCAAAAAAAAAAGAAAAAAAAAGAAAAGAAAGAAAAGAAAAGAAAAAAGAAAAAAAGAAAGTATGTTCAGTTAATCTTCTGAATAACGTTTGGTTAAAAAAAACAAAAAAACAAAAACAAAAACAAAAAACTAGTTACTAATTGGAATATATAAAGCAGCAAATAGAAAATTCATTAAAGACACAAAATAAAAATAGGCAAATTCATGTTCTCACCTACTGAGAAGCACAAGTGCCAGGTATTTACAGATGCAGATCCCATAGGCTCAACAGTGTAAACACAGCCTCAAGACTTTACAACCTCCCCATCTATTTGCTTCAGCGGGTTGGCTCGGGAAGGTCTCACTCCTGATGTCAAAAATAGCCCAATGGTGCTTCCCTTTCTGTAGCTGAGGAAGCAGCCTTCCCAAAGACACTTGATTGCTTGACATCTGCACAACATTGGGGTTCGGTTAGCAAGAGTGACTGTGGGGAAAATGGCGAATGGATGACTGACCAATAAGATCTGATTCCACTGTTGCCACAAATGAGAGGCCTCCTTGCAGTGACTAACAGTACCACAAAACATTGGGCAGGATCCTAAGTGTTAACAAGATCAGAGCTGCCTGTGATGCGGTAGTCACTGAGAACCCAAAGCATGCCTCAGAGCATTACAGTTGCAGTCATGTTTCTTAAATGCTCATAGACAATTCACCCCTAACGTATGCTATTCAACAATAAAACGTGGTTCCATTCAGCCTCACACTACCACACTTTTGTTTACTTATTACAATCATCATGTACTTGTTACTGCTGACACATCCCATCTTTTTTTTTAATGATCTTTTTTATTAACATAATTTTTTATTGATTCTTCGGGAATTTCACGCCATGCACCCCAACCCCTCCATACCCACCCCTTGCTCTTGTAGTGTCCCCCCACAAGTCAACTAAGAAAGAAATAATAAAAGTAAGATGAAAATAAAAATAAATAAAAATAAAATTATAAAAAATTAAAAATGCACAATCCCACCTTTTAAATGTAATGCTTTCAGCTGAAAACTAGGAGTCATTTATTCATTTAAGAAATATAAATTTTACTCTATAACCCAAATAATTCTCCAGTTTATGTCCCTAATAAAAGTCACAAACTGCAGAGATATATTATCCAATACAGCTTTGTTTTTTCTGAAACAGCCCACACACCATCTGTCTCATCAACTAATATGAGTCAACCAGAAAAGGAATATATTTTCTATGATGGTTTTTGCTATAGTTGTAATAATGTATAGATTATTTGGGAAATGGCCCATTGTCAGTTTCCTTCAGGTCTCAATTTAAAATCCCTTGGAGGGACCTTCCCTGACTACCCTATCCAGAAGAGGCCTCCTCTGGTTAGTTCATACCAAATCTGTCTAATTTTGTCTGTAGAACTCTTGCTGATAGCCCATGTGCATTTGTGTACTTTCCATCTTCTCCCAAGAGGGATGTAAGGACTGGAAGGCATGTTGGTCTTCTTCTGTGCTGTACATTCCATATTTATCACTCATCATGCCTAATCAATATTTGGTAACTGAGTTTACTTTTCTGCCTGGTCTCTCATTGAAACGTCTTATGTCGTGTACTGAAAGCAAACGTTAAGATAAAAATTTCCTACCAGAGAAACCTGGTGCTAGGGAAATTTCCAGGATTCCACAGAACGACCCCAGGTTAGACTGCTAGCAACAGTGGAGAGGGTGCCTGAACTGGCCTACCCTAGTAATCAGAATCGTGAATACCCTGTCATCATAGAGCCTTTCTCCAGTAACTGATGGAAGCAGATGCAGAGATCCACAATCAAGCACCAGGCTGAGCTCCGGGAGTTCAGTCGAAGAAAGGGAAGAGGGATCACATGAGCAGGGGGCTGGGGGGGGGTGCAGGAGTCAAGATCATGATGGGGAAATCTACAGAGACAACTGAACCAAGCTCAGAGGGAAATCTACAGAGACAACTGAGCCAAGCTCAAAGGAGCTCGCGAACTTTAGACTGGCAGCTTGAGACTTGCATGAGACGGGACTAGACCCTCTGCATATGGGAAACAGTTGTGTAGCTGGGTCTGTTTGAGTGGCCCCTGGCAGTGTGATTGGGATCTATCCCTGGTGCATGAGCTGACTTTCTGGATCCCATTACTTGTGGTTGGACACCTTGCTCACCCCTGATGAAGTGGGAAGGGACTTGGTCCTGCCTGAATTGAATGAACTAGGCTTAGCTGTCCTCCCCATGGGAGGACTTACCCTGTTGGAAGAGGGGATGAGGGGTGGGTTGGGGGGGAAAGGTGGGGGGAGAGTGGGAGGAGGGATGAGAGGGGGATCTGTGGTTGATGTGTAAAATGAATTTAAAATTTTTTAAAAGAATAAATAAATAAAAATTTCCTACCATCTATGGTATTTTGGTTAATGATACTTAGTGGTACTGAGTTTTAAATTTGCATCGTTAGTATAAATTTAATAGAAAGTATCAGATTTGCAAAAAAAATTAAATAAAATATAGTTTTATAGTGGGAAAGACTAGTTTCTTTTTAGGTCTGTGGGTAGATTTTTTTGCACTGTGTTTTATTCTAAATAATTTATCATGTATGAAAAATTAATCTTTTCGAGACTAACAGAGAAGTTGAAAAATATCTAGAAGTAGAGCCTTTCAAGAACCCACAGTTATTTATCTGTTCAAAACTGAACTTCTGAAATTTGTTTTTATCTTCATGAACTTAGGATTGTGACCACTGCTCATTAACAGTCTCTTTGTCTTCATGGTTTGGATAATACACAGTTAGCTGTAACTATAGTATGAAGCATTAGCTATTCTGTGCCTTCAAATATTACTTATTCTTGTAGTTATTAACTGAGTAAGACAAACCCCCCTCCCCACCCCACCCCCACCCGGCTCACACATCGTAAGAGCCCAGGGAAGTGTGGCTGTTTTCAGTGGAGGCATTCCCATGCATGAGTGTGATTAGCACAGACTTGCTAAGTCTCTCTCTGAGCCATCTGTGAGCACCTTCTTGCTTTAAAACAACACACACTAGCTCTGCTCAGTTCTAAGTCAGTTTTTTGTCACAACTGTTATCTTCATCTTAAACCTGGGAACATTCCCCAGCACCCCAAGCTTCTAAATGCCATCTTAGATGAAGAATATGATCCTCCAACTGAAAAAGATCTTCATCAAATCACTTATCTCAAATGAAATGTTATTGCCATAAAATGCTGATCGTAAAAGTTTCATCTCATCTGTAAAGTGGGGAGAAAGGGGGATGTTTAGATTGGACAAGTGAGTTTTGAGCATGTTCATGTGTCTAACCCCCCTCACAACTTAACAAGAAATTCACATCACTTGGGCTTACTGTTTGCTCTTTAATGCAACCTCCAGACTGATATAAATGCTTCTTCCATGAGGGTAGCCTTGGTGTGAGGTCCTGGGCTGGCGAGCCAGCAATAACAGAGACTTGACTGACAGGACTTGACAGTGAGTAATGAGCCACTCAGGTCCGACCCCAAGGTCGTTGCTGCAGACCCAGTACGCTCAGATTTGAAGGACTTGCTCTGATTACCTTGACGGATCAGGCAGTTCATGTAGAGCTTCCAGACAATTGCTGCAGTAAAGGAACCTAGACCTGCCTGGAGACCAGCACAGACACAGGCTATACTTTGAAACAAATACCGATATCATCATAGGTATCACAACCATGTTCTCTACCAAAGATACATGTGTAAACCCTGATCTTTTAAAAATGGGTTATTTTAGCATTTATTCATGTGTATGTTTGTGTGTACACTTAGGTGGCTGAAGAGGCCAGAAAAGGGCATCAGCTTCCCTGGAGCTGGAGATACAGGTGATTGTGAGCCACTAGTTGTGGGTGTTGGGAACTGAAACTCAGGTCCTCTGGAAAAGCAGCAAGTGTTCTAACTGCTGAGCCACCTCGCCAGCTCCCAAGTCGCATATTTTTAAAAACTGGCAAATATGCAACATTTAAAACAGGCTTGGTTGTTTAGTTCATCATCAGGCCCAACCTGAGAGCAACCAAGAAAGAGACCATCCTTTAATATCTGCTTATCATTTTGCATATAACTAAATTATATAACTATACAAGTTAACAACATTAAATTAATTCACAGAACTGTGTACCTGTCACAGTTCAATTTCACATCATCTCAGTTATCTCCCAGAGAGAGAGAGACCCCTCATACCCATTAGGTTTAGGGGTTTGTATTCAATTTTTTACGTTTTCCAGGAAAACATAATTATGTAATTAAAACAGAATACCAAAAAAGTTAATATATTTTACTCAATTGGTATTCAGATAGGAATGAATAATTTGCCTGGCAAGGCACTTATCTTATGTGTGCAGTGTTTAAACAAAAAGTCTAGTTTCTTAGACAGGTGTACAGTCTTCCTTACCTGGACAGTCTTCACAAGACCACAAAGAAGAGATGAGTACAAACTGCCCCCTGATGACTGGTGAAGCTCCATCATCTGGAGGCACACGGTGGCGAAGTGGCAGTGAGTCACAGCAATGCCCCATTCCTTCACACATCTGTCTGCAGCTCCATTTGTAAGTGGGGAATAAGTCATACCCTGTGAGGTCATCCTGTCCCTGGGGAAGTGTGCCACAGCAGACTACATTCAAAGTGGATGATTAGTTCAAATTCTGATTTTATCTTTTTGCTTGTGTATTCCTGACACTACTGATGCTCATCCTGTTCAAAGTGTGGTCTTGCTGTTTTCCTGGCTCCCTCTTTGGAGGCCATCCCCTAGCACTTCACCTCTGGGATAAACTCCCTTTCTTTCTCATATTAGTCCTGCAATAATAAAGAAACAAACAAGAAAACATGTTAAGCACACATATGTAAATTCATAATTTTTCTCTGGTAGAATATAAAGCTTGGTGGCTTGGATGTTTGTGAAAATGTAGCTTCCTGAAGTATGGCAGTCATGATTTTTTTTTGTTCGTGAGTGGAGCCTAAATTGTAGGAATTTGAACTAACTATCCACTTTGAATGTGGCCTGCTGTGGCACACTTCCCAAAGGACAGATGACCTCACAGGGTATGACTTAATCCCCACTTACAAATGGAGCTGCAGGCGGAGGTTATGAACATGTAAGAGCTGTCCCCACTACTTATCTGTCTTATGATGGCAAGGACAGGGGAGAGATGCTCCCGTCCCCATCAACACCTGAGGCAGGTTGGAGAGCTGGCCCTGAGGTCATACAAGCTAGAGAGCTGTCCCTGCCCACCAGGCCCTGCACCTTGCCTGGGCAGCACAGTAGAGATGACCCTGCTGGTGGAGGTGACAAACTGCTCCTGATGACATGAAAGTGGAGAACTGGCCCCATACCTTGCTCATTGCTGCAAGGGGTGAACTAGCCAGAGCAATGCTGGAGGGCTCCCCCTGGTGGCGAAGAAAAGGGGGGGGGGGAGTCGATGGGTGGAGGGATTGGGGGTCAGAGGCTGGGGGTTGAGAGGCTCACCAACCCTGCAACTACCCAGGCCCAGAACCAGGGTTATATGTTGGCCCATTCCAATGTCTACACCATCTGTGATCTGCTAGAGCATGGGGAGCAAGGTGGGGGGCGGTGTCCTGTCGACCCAGGGCTGCAGGATCTCCAGGACACAGGTCACCAAGGGGGTGCTGAAGAAGAGTTCTAGTGAGGGCCCAGCATCGGTGGTGTAGCAGAGACCAGGGGCCTTGAACCAGACCAATGCTTCTTTGCAATAAACGGCTGCATGTAAAAATAAAGGGGTTTACTGCATGACTCACTGTGTCACACTGCAGTTTCCAAGACGAGATATTCCCCTTCTTCCTTTTTTCCCTTTTATTCTCTTAAATTTTATTTTGTTTTATTTAGGGGGAGGGAGATGGGTGGTATCGGGAGGCATGATGTGAAGGACACAAAGAATTTTTTAAAAAAAGAAAGAAAGAAATGGAGCAGCAAACAGATGTGTCTGAAAGAATGGGGCATTGCCGTGACTCATTGCTGCTGTTGCCACCGTGTGCTTCCAGATGATGCCAGCTGCACCAGTCATCAGAGGGCAGTCCATACTCATTTCTTCTTCAATGTTTTATGAGGACTGTACAGTTAAGAAAGTTAAGAAACACCTCCATAGTGGGTGTTTAACAAATGCTTGAACAAATGAAGTTTTTAATATTTCAGTCCTAGTAGATTATGGAGGTTGGTCTCTAGCTCGTGGGTGTGTTTTGAAGAGCACGTTTAATATGTTATGGAGAGCACGTACTGCAAATGAGCTGGTGGTGCTCAACATGAAATTCTAAAACCTAACCTGTAACATGGGCATGTGAGACTACAGATGGTTATAAATCTGCATTTTTATAATATATTTGAAACTTTATTACATTTTAATTAACTGTGTATGTGTGTGTGTGCGTGTACATGCATGCATGTATGTGCATGTTGGTGGAGGTCAGAGGATAACTTAGTTGCAAAAGTGGGTTCTCTACTTCCACCATGGGAGTCTCAGGGACTGAAGTCACTGAACTCAGCCCTTACCTGCACATCTCAGCAGCCCTTTGTCTATCTATTTGATAAGACTTTATATCCTCATGCTGAATCAAGCTTAAGAAGTATGTGCATCCATTCTAAAAAAAATAAATATAATGTTCCTGAAAAGTATACAAGTGGTCTTGTCCTCTGGAACAGCTTAAAATTAACACTCCCTTTTGTGATTTATCTATGTGAGCCTATCTTTGATGAAAATGATAAGCTGTGCAGAAAAAAGAAAAAACAATAAATAAAAAGAAAAATAGTATTTTCCCCATGGGGGGCTTAGCTTCAAGCTCCATGCAAATAGATGGTTTAATAAAAATCAGTGTAGAAATGAAAGATTTAGGATTTTTATAGTTCTAGTAATCTGTATTTTTACTTCTCAGTTTAACATGAACTTGGCCAAGCATTATTCTTACTATATTCTTATTAACTGGCTCTCTCTTTTCCTTCTGGGGATGCACCGTTCTCAGGTTTATGTATGCCTGTAGCTGGAAGTTTTTCTGTGTCCCACCCAGCCACACTGTCCCTCAGCTGCTTATAAAGTAATCATACCACTGTCAACTTCTCAGGTATTTGATGGCTACCAACACTAATTTCCAACCTCATGAGAATCTTCTCCCAGAGTTACTGACCTCATTTCTTCCTTGCTCCTTGAGGACCATAGCCATCACTCAGTACCTTCTCTCTTGAGGACCCTCCTCTCCTAATCTGCATTCCCCTTTACTCTTTTCTTCTCAAGAGGGTGCCCTCAACACTCTTCATTTCTTTAGCCTGAATCTATAAACCAACTTGCAGGAAAAAGCTTTTGCCCCTATGCATTCAAACAATGTTTTCTGAAGCCATATAGACTCCAATCCAACCAACACCTGTCATCATTTTGTTGGCTTTTTTCTTCCTTGTTGGAAGTCTTTTACTTCATCTTCCGATGTCACTGGAACCTTGACTCACTTTTACTGACCCCAGTCCTCTTCAGTGCTTTGTTGTATGCTGGCTCATTTAAGAAATGTCACCTCCAGAGCTCTGGCCTTGGTTTGCTCTCACAAGCTACAACATTTCCTCAGGAAACCAATCAATTCCTATTGTTAACCATCCTTTGTTAATGTTCCCACATTTAAGTCTTTAGTCTTAAGTTCTCTGCTGTACCCCAGCACTCATATCTCTGGTTGCTCCCTGGGTATCTTCATCTATACTCGTCAGGACTTCTCAGAAGCCACCAAAACCACCTGAGCTCTTGTCCTTAGTGTAACTGTGTTTTGCATACAGGAAGGACGGTGAACCAGATATCTATTCAGCAGCATCAGGGAGAGGTGGTCTCTATATGCTGGTTATTTCTGTTTCTCCTCTTTGAAGGAATATGGTGGAAATATATTTCCCTTCTCCTGTGAGATCAATGTGTCATCTCACTACTTTAGGAGAGTGAAGTGTTTTGGGGGCCATGTGTATCACTTTCGGCACACAATTTTACTTGTGTCTCCCTGTTAAAATAGCTGGCAACAGTCCAGTGATATCAAGCTCATTAGCTTGCCTCCAAGAGCCAAGAAACTTAAAAGCCAGTCTTCCAGTAGACAAAACAGGGTGTATGCAGGATGACTGAGAAATTTACCCCGCGCTCCCCCCACCCCCGCCCTCTTCGTTAAGCTTGTGAAACTTTGGAATTACTTCTTACTACCATATTGACCATTCTATCCTGACCGATTGAAGAATCAGTGTCAAATTCATTATTTTGTTTTCCCTCTCATTTTAAAACTGAAACATGGAAGTATCTCTTGTGCTCTGAGTCTGCTGTGGTCTTGTCTACCTGAGCCAGCACCACCCACCATTCCACTCTCCTGCTGATAGTCATTCCTCCACCAGTACTTACAGAACAAAGTCAAAGTGTCTGAGCACGGCGTATTAGATTCTCAACGACCCACGACTGTCCTGTCTCTTTAGCCACATCTCTGTGTCAGCAATACCTCATCTCTTCTCCTCTTACCCGGTTACCACACACACAGACAATAACATTCTTCAACTGATCCTTCTAGAAATCCCAACTTAGGTTTCATTAGCTCTAAGCGGGCTTTCCTAATTGTATCTAAAAAACAAACTAAGTCATCCAGACCTTCATTTGTAAATGTAAAATGTTCTTCAGAAATTAAATATGTTCTTTAAAAGAGTCATTGGTTTGGCAGCCACTGTCATGACCACAGATTACAATCTTCCTGAGTAAGGAGAGAACATTTAAGTCATTGTATTAAAAAATATCATATTTAATACATTGCAGATGCACCAAAGACATTTATTTGACTTGAATAGGTCCCTTTATCAAATAGGTCATGTCTGTAAGGTCATAATACTTGTATTACATTTATTTATGTAGTGTGTGTGTGTGTGTGTGTGTGTGTGTGTGTGTGTCTATGTGTATATATGTGTGGTGTGTATCTGTGTATGTATATGTGTGTGCTTGGGTGTGGAAGTAGTGTGTTCTCATGCCACTGCTGTGTGTGATCAGAGGACAATTTGTGGGAATCAGTTTTTTCCTTCTACTGTGCAGGCTCTGGAGGTCAAACTCAAGTGGTCAGGCCTGGCCGCAAGCATCTTAACCTGCTGGGCCATCTTGCCAGCAGGCCATAATATTTTTTCATCGTTTTTATCATCTGCCAAGGAAGGGCTTACTGTGTGCCAGACCTACAACAAGCGTTTAATAAGCTTTGGTACTCTAAGCTGTTGAGTCAAGCAGTGGGCTTCTATCTTCACTGATGGAGAGATCTCATTATCTGAAGAAACCAGATCTCTTTCCCCTGGTAGTTACGTCATTGCGGCCTCCCAGGTAAGAATTAAACCAGTTCTTTTCTTATGAAGTAACCACGTGAATAGAAGTGGTCCTACAGATACGTCATTGCGGTCTCCTAAATAAGAAGTGAACTGGTTCTTTTCTTATGAAGTAGTCAAGTGAATAGAAGCCATACTACAGCTTACATGGAGAGTTTTAGTCTGCAGCGTTTGAGGAAATTCAATTCCAGTATTTAAAATGTTTTGGAGAGAAATTATAACATTTACATATCATCTCTACTTTGAAACAGAACTTTTTTAAAGCCAGGATTAATGAACCTCTACAGATAAAAGAGGAGTAACGCCCAAGAACTAGTACAGGAAGAATAAATAATTTGTCTCATATCATAACCTCCCAAGATCCATTATCAGCTATATCTTCCCCAAACTACAGAAGGATTGTGTGACTATCTACTGATAAAATACCAATTAAGAGCAGAGGTGTAGAGATGATCGCTCAGGACTGACTGGAGAGAGACGACAACAGTCTGGGAGAGAGTGTGAGTATGTGGGAAGGCACTGAGACCACATGACAACGGACTCTGCCTCTCTTGGCTGTAACAATCAGGTTTTCATAATTTATCTCTTGTTGCTGAAGTGTGTCTGTCCCCTTCAAATAACAGGCAGATTTTGGCAGAACTTATTAACACAGTTTTTTTTTAAACAGTACGTTTATTATTGATCCATATTTCTATACACAGAGACACTTGGTGTGTGTGTGTGTGTGTGTGTGTGTGTGTGTGTGTGTGTGTGTGTTGTTCCAGAGAGAAAAGATAAAGGCTATTCTTTTTTTCTCCTTACTCCATATCCCCTTTTAGAACACAGGCTGCTACAGAGCCAGCTGCACTTGCTGAAGGCCAAAGAGCTAAGCCAAGAGTCAGGCAATTACCAGCCCTCGGCATTTTTGCAGAAATACACAAAACGTGTAGAAACGCTTAATTCTATCCCCTCCTAAGCTCTTCACATGGAAATTGGCTGCTCGGGCACATGCTGTTTTTCTCCCAGGCCGTGTGTCAGGGGGGCTATTAACACTCGCTCTTGCAGCCGGTTCCCGGGCCATTTGGGATGTGCACGCGTTCACACCAGCGCCCGGCCCGCGGTGCCTTCACGCGCTGCCGTTTTGTTTATGTGGAGCGAGGGCAGCCGGGGTGCGAAGGTCTGCAGGCGCAGCGGGCCGCGGGGACTAGATAAAGCCCGGCTGCCACACCGAAGCGGTCGCGCTGCCATGGACACCGCGGAGAGCGCCGAGCGCGCGCACAGCCCAGCGTGCCCATCCCCGCGCAGCTTCTACCCGCCGCCAGCGCCAGCGCAGCCCGGGTACCTATCAGCTCGGATCGGTCCCCGCGCACTCTCCACCCTCGCCCCGTGCCCGCCGCTGCCCGCGGAGCCAGAGGACCGCCTGGCCCCGGCTCTTCCCCCACGCACCCTCCACCTCAGCCCTCGCCCTGTGCCCGCTGCCCTTGCCCGTGCCCAGTGTCCGTGCTCCGTCCTAGTTGTGTCCGGTGGCCCGGCTCACGTTTTTTTTTTTATGCGCGGCTTGCGCTTGCCATCCTGCAGGTCCGAGGGCTTCTGGAGACCTTGGCTTCGAACCCCAGGCGAGAAAGAGGAGCGGGCGGAGCCCCATGCTGCAGAGGCGGTGAGTGACAACGTGGTCTGCAGAGATTCAGGCTGCAGAGCATCCCCACTCCCCATCCCCAACCCAGGCCTAGGGACTAAGGCCCCAGGTGACCTGTGCTCCCAATCTGTCACTTAACAGTGTGCCTGCCCCAGGCCCTGTGGGTATGAAGGCAGGCTGGGAAATTCTCTGCAGTGATGCAGCCACTTGCAGCTGAAGAGCTGGTTTGCAGAGAGGCCCAGGGTCACAGTCCCTACCTGAGCCAGAGGCACTGGGTGGCACACACCTTCCCAATTTCTACAAAGAGATGCATGGTCACTGCGATTACTCCTTTCCTTCCTAGTTGCCCAGTGGCCCTGGAGTGACTGAAGCCTCAGGGAAGCTTTCTCAATACCGACACCCTGTCAGGTGAGCCACAGGCCTTACTGAAGGTCTTCAACTCCAGCCCTAAGGAGATGGGGACAGCATCATGCCTCCCAGTTCGATAGCTGCCTCTGCAGTTTCTCTGTCTTGGAAAATTTGCAGTCAGTTACTCTGTGTTCCCATACTGAGGATTCTGTTACTCAGGGGATGGGAAAATACAGGACTTATCACATAAAAGGACTGTCAGTTGGTGCATGGTGAGTAAAGGCTAAAAGAACTGGCTACAAGAGAGAAAACAGACTGACTGGGAAAGCGGATGGGTGGAGTGGGGGACGTATTTCAGTGGCAGGGTGCTTACCTGTCCTGAAAGAGGCTTATAAGACGGGAGATATCCTGTGCCAGAAAAGATGTTTTAAATTTTCATTTTACTTCATTATTTTTAATTCTAAAAGGACAGTGTGAAACTGGCTTCACAGAATGCAGAATGTATGCATTATTTTCTTCCAAACCAAAAGGAAAAATGGGGTGGACAGTTAACAGGTTTGTTCCAGATCAAGCTGGACACTTAAGAGAAGCTGGCAATGACAGGAACACTGGACAGATTACCAATGACCAGGCTGGACGGGGTCAAAGGTGACCCAAGTCTGGTCCAGCTGTTTACTATTTTTGTTTCGACTGTTTTTTGTTTAATTTTTTTGCCACAGGAAGTCAACCATTCTATAAGATTCTTTGTAGCTTTTTAGCTTTTATGTGAGATGAAATGTGTATAATTGTGTGTTCTCAGGACTGTTAAAAGAAGGCTGGTGTGCCTGTGTCTAAGAAAGCCTGGCCTATGACTATGTGTTTATATGTGGTGCACAGTAGTCGATATGTCTTGATTGCCTACATATGCTAAAAGTAATTGAGGGTCACAGGGGGAAGCAAGTGACAAGTGTCAGAATAGAGTTTACTGTGGTCAGATTATTTTTTAAGTTTTTATTTTTATGTGTCTGATCATTTTGCCTGTGTATATGTGTGTGAACCATGTACATGCCTGGTGCTCACAGAGGTCAGAAGAGGGAGTAGGATCCCTTGGAACTGGAGTTACAGATGGTTTTAAGTTGCTATGTGGGTGCTGGGACCTGAACCCAGGTCCTCTGGGAGAGCACTCAGTGCTCTTAACCACTAATCCATCCCTTCAGCCTTACTTGGGTCACTTTTGAAGTGAGTTCAGGGCACTAAATACGCAATTGTTGAAGGGTTGGGGAAAGCTCACAGAAGGTGCATTGTACATTAGTTATGGTTACTATGCTGAGATTCCAAGAGTTAGATAAAGGAACATTTGGATCAAATGAAATGGCATTGAAAAAGAGAGACAGGATCCTGGGGCAGTATGGCTCCCACTGAGCTCCAAAGACCAGGGATTTGGAGGTGTGTTGCTGCAGTAGTGGCAGCCAGGTAGTAAAAGGCCAGAGCCTCTACATGTCCATACCAAGCTGTGTCCAGAACACATGGACTTTGCACTGTCGGAGGGGTTGATGGTTATCGATTTTAGCCAGAAGAATGGTGTCATCAGATTGACGTTTAAGGAAAATCAGTAGGGGACTGGAATAAAGACTTAAAGCTCCCAAAGGGAAACTGGAAGGAGTTACAAGTAAGAAACGAAGGAGAGCCTTTCTAAGCCATCAGAAGTGGAAGTGGGACTTAGTGGAGATGTAGGAAGTATTTAGGTGACAAAGCTGGGCTTTATAATGCACTGGGAAGGTAAGTGAAGAACAGCTGAACAGCCAGAATGCCTCCCAAATTTGTGGCTGCTAACCAGATGAGTGCCGTTCTATGACGATGCAGATGTGGGGAATGAGGGAATGAGTCTGAATTTTTAGTTGTTGTATCGCACGAGCTTTAAGGCATCCAAGCAGGACAATTAGGGAGAGAGTCGCATGTATGTCAGGAGCCAGCCTGACACTCTGCAAGGACAGGTGTGAGGTCTAGGAGTACAAAAGGCTGGGGAACTCATGAAAGGGGTGAGGTCATCCTAAAGAAGTGCAGAGGGAAGAGGGGATTGTTCTCAAGGAAGGCATAGGGGAAGAGCAGCCTCCACCTAGTACATGGAGTAAGGGAGGGCTGCAGAGGTGATAGAAAAATCAGAACAGGGGAAACTCAAAAAAGGGTGTCATCCCTGGAAGAACTGTCCACAGAGAAATTCTGACCAAAGTGTGATGACACCAACCGACTGTTTGGGGGGCAGAGGTTGGCAATTTTAGTTACATATTAGAACATATATTGGTATATTGTAAACAATTCTTTTCTTTGTTGAAAAAAATCAATTGTTGTTTTCTTATTTGATTTTTATTAATCTCTATCTTGACTTATACTGTACATTGTATGCTTTTTATTCAGTGGTCAATTCTTTGAGGGTAGGGTTCATGATTTATTCACTTTTGATTGGTGGATCATGTTGGTACAAGAGCTCACTACCACACTTATTGAATGCATAAATGCTATTTGTTTAAGCATCTGGATTATAAACTCTTAATATGTTATGCTAGAAAATATATGTAAATTCTGTTGCCTGACTTCCTGTCTTTTAAAATTGAGCACATTGAACACAATATAATCTTTTCTTGGTTAGACACACTCAATCATATCTAGACAGGGTTCTTTGCCCTACACTAAAGTGACTTCATAAGAGTTGTCAGCTCAGTCCTGTCTATTTCTTTTCTTTGGATGAAAAATAAAAGAGACCATCAGGCCAGATTAATAATGAGTCTTACTTACAAATTAATTGTATAAAACATATATAATTCTCAATACATTGATACAATGTTCCCAGAGTCAGTTGGATAAGAGAGAAGAGGGATTGAAAATAAAGATTGGTGTTGAAGCAGCTTTTCCACCCAGCAAATTGTGGAGGCATAGACAAGCTTTTAAAGCTACCATTCCTATACATTTCTGATCAAGCGTATTGGCTGTATCTATAACAAAGAGCTATATCTAGAGTTTTCTTCTGGACAGTGGGTGGTTGCTGCCTGTCCAGGGTCCAAACATTCTGCCCTCCTTGTAAAGTTGGCTAGTACCCACACCCACATATTTGACGTAGTGGTGGGATGTATTTGCCTTCTAAAGAAATTTAGAGAATGGAAGTCTAACATTCTACATTTTGTAAAAAACATATACATAACTCATGAAGTAAGATAAGCATTGATCTTCTGCTGATAGAGGCTGTAGACAGCTTTAAATCTAACCCATAGCTTGGATAAAGATGTAAAAGCATCAACCATTTATTTGTCCTTTGGCAAGCAGACTCTGTGAAAGCTGTGACAGTAGCAGTTTTAAACTCTCCATCTCAAGGCTGTCTCTAAAATGTGTAAACAAATTGTTAAGCATAGATATCTTGTGGAAATTGATCATTTCGTGGCTATTAGGATCCTAAATGTGTAAACGTAAGGATGGTGTGTTGTCTGCTTCTTTCAGACTGTTCTGGCCCAAGTCCAAGTGTTATGATTACTTATATCAAGAAGCAGAAACTCTTCTGAAAAATTTCCCAATTCAAGCTACGATTTCATTTTACGAAGATTCTGATAGTGAAGATGAAGTTGAGGGGCTGGCCTGTGAAAATCAGTCTAATTAGTTACTTCTCGTGACATTTGAACTGTATATATATGTATCATAAGCTTTTTTAAACTAATTTATTTGTATATAAATTATTAATAAAAGATAGTTTGTAATCAGTATAGTTTTTTGGCTTTTCTTTGTCCCTACACTAGAATTAAAGATTGGGATTGAAGATAGGTATCATGTACAAATGTTCTGATTATGTTATAAATATCTGGGTTTACAAAGGATACTTTTGGTCTCTTCATTAAATTGCAAGTTTATCTTTAGTTATAATTTTCCAAAGGACAATAGTATTTGTTTGTTTGTTTGTTTGTTTTTTGAAGACTGGTTCTTGTAATGTCTGCCATTTACTATTGATCTCAATTGGATGCTGTAGTTATAGATAATATAGATAGTGAAGAAAATTGCATGATGTTCTGAGTCTCACATATATTAGTATATGTTTGCTAGCCGGTGGTGGAAATTCTTTAAGTAATAATCTATAATTGAGAAATGAAAACAATCTTAGGTCCCTTAATTTTTAAGGACTGTAATTAAGTAGTGAATAGTATGACTTTCACTCTAATACTTTCCTGTTGTCCTTGATCTGGTGTTCAATACTTACAGTACATGTTGAGGGATTCCTACAATTAAAACAAAATGTTTAAATTGGAATTATTTCTATGGAGTCTAAAGAAGTTCAGAACATGAAAATATTTTTTCTTGTCTAAGTTCATGTCTGCTAAGATTTGGCAGACATGAACTTCAGCATTATCAATTTTCCTTTTTTTTTCTAGTTCCCTGATCACAATATTATCATATAAACATTTTCTTATGGGAAGCCAAATAAATTCTCAGTGATTGGTTTATCTTACATAGCCATCACATAAGAAAACTTACTCCATCATTTAATGAGACAGAAAATGGGCAATTTGCCTGGTTCAGGTGACATATAAACTATAATCATGAAGTCCTTTTAGTTCATATATAATCATCAGATTAACAGTTCAGCTTCAAGTAAACATATTTTTATTAACTTGTAATCTCAGCTACTTGTGAGGATGAGGCAGGAAAACCCAAGCTGGATGCTTGCCTGGCAATATCTCAAAAATATTTTCCTGAAATATTCCAGAATAAAAATAGGTAACGTGGAGATGAGAAGTAATTAACCAGCTAAGAAATGCCTCTTGCTTGAATGGCTAAGCATATCCACAGACTTTATCTTATAATATTAAAACATATTATCACAATTTTGACTGCCAGGAACTCTGGAGACTACATAATTGAAATAAATAATGTGTCCAGAGTCAGGAAAAATTAGTACCCCGCAGAGAATGGATAGCGTTATTGAGAACTGTTCTTTGGGAAAATGTTTGCTTTCTATTGGATTCTACTCTGTGGATCTGTGTATTCTCCCAGATACATGCAAAAGAAGGTCCAGGACGTCACCAACCCAGACCCACAATATTAGATGCTTCTCTTGTTATCAAATTAGGATAGTATAAGGTGCCCTGTCTTTTGTTTGATACCTATTAGTAATCATATCGGCAGTGTAGTTTAGATATGGCCATTAATTTCTACAGAAA
>CABHPQ010170729.1:0-42845 GCA_902168405.1 Peromyscus aztecus | reverse complement strand
GATGTGTTGCATTATTTTATGTTGCATTTATTTAACTCTGTGAAGCTGTATTATTACTTTGTCTAAAATACCTGATGGTCTAATAAAGAGCTGAACAGCCAATAGTGAGGCAGGAGAAGGGATAGGCAGAGCTGGCAGGCTGAGAGAATAAATAGAAAGAGAAATCTGGGAGGAGAAGAAGAAAGATCAAGGAATGAGAGAGGAAGGAGGAGGACTTCAGGGGCCATCTACCCAGCCATCCAGCTACACAGCCAGACTTGGAGTAATAAGGAAAGAATAGATATACTGGAGCAGAGAAAGATAAAAGCCCAAGGCAAAAGGTAGACAGGATGATCTAAAGTTAAGAAAGACTGACAAGAAACAAGCCAAGCTAAGGCTAGGCATTCATAAGTAACAATAAGATTTAATGTATGTTTATTTGGAAGCTGGGTGGTGGGCCCCCAAAAGAACAAAGAGCCGGAAGAGCAAAGAGTAAAAACAATCAACAGCTTACCTTTGGACAGTCATGTTGATGAGACTTTACGGGTGTAGCTTCTCATGTTAGCGGGAGACACATCTCACAGCAATCTCCCTGATCCCCTGACCCTTATGGTCTTTCCACCCTCTCTCCCATATTGTTCCTGAGCCTCGGGTATGGGAGTTGTTTTGTAGATGTATCTATTGGACTACACCTTCTTAGTTAGTGCAGGAAATGGCTGGACACTAGAGCTCTCCTTTCCCTTCCACTTCCCTTCTCTTCTTCTTCCCCTTCTCTCTTTCTCTCTCTCCATATCATTTTTATTTTTGAAAATTCCATGTATGTATAAAATATCTGGTTATATCTATTTTCTGCTCCCTCCCTCCAGCTCCCCTGACCCTCCACCAGCTATACCTCCCATTTCCCTATCAACCTAATACCTTTTTAAAAAACAACCCATAAGTCCAAATTAATGCCGCTCATATGCATATGTACATGGGGTCATCCACTGGGACATGTCCAACCTACCCATAGCTGCTCTTCCCTAAAGAAAAGTGACTCTCTCTCCTATCTAAATCTTTCTCTTTAGATAAAGATTTCCCAGGGGCAAACTTCCTCAGTCACCAATTTTTTTTTATGTGAATTAGTGCTATGCCTACCTCCAAATGAGTATGTGCTTTTCAAGTAGACAAAGCGCCAACAGCGCTCTTAGAAGTTTTTAGTCTGGGGCTTGTCTTGGGTGCTGTGGAAGTGGAGAGGAGTTTGATAACAGTACCATGTGTGGTGTGTCCTTTAACATGCATCCTGGTTGCTTCAATCAACAAACAATGTCCCTAACTTTGTGTCACTGAGGTCTGGGTGTGGAGACTAGATCTCAGTGCTATGAATAGGCAAGAACAAGGAAATCAAACTAAGGAAGACTTAAAGGAATGAACTTGTTCAGATGAGTTGTGGAGAACTGATAAAATTTATCAGAACAGAAGAGAGAAGAAAGAAAACCATCATGAGACAAGGTCATATGAACTCAGAACAGTAAGAGCTCAGGACAGGCAGGGCAAAGAGGCACATTGCCTTTCATTCTAGTGGTTGGGAGGCAGAGGCAGGCACATCTCTGTGATTTTAAGACCAGTCAGGACAGCCAGAGTTACATAGTGAGACCTTGGAGAGAGAGAGAGAGAGAGAGAGAGAGAGAGAGAGAGAGAGAGAGAGAGAGAGAGAGAGACTCAGAACAGAATCTTTGTAGTTTTCCCAATAGTACCAGTCCCTTTCAGGAGGCATTTATCATTAAGTATCTACTTCCAGGAAAGAAGGCTGAAATCCCACCCCACCCCCCGCTTAAGGGTGGACGGTGCTAACTCTAAATGTTTTCTTGAAGTCTCTCTACTGAAAAGCTACTGAATCAATAGGATGAGTTTTGAT
Source organism: Peromyscus aztecus (assembly GCA_902168405.1). Lineage (NCBI taxonomy): Eukaryota > Metazoa > Chordata > Mammalia > Rodentia > Cricetidae > Peromyscus > Peromyscus aztecus. The sequence goes on along the minus strand of CABHPQ010170729.1, from coordinate 40,969 downwards.
TATTAATCAGTGTCCCCATGACAATGTTCTAATGGATGCTTCCACGTGCTTTACTTAAATTACTGATTTTATTGCTCCCTGTATGCAATAGTAATTTTAAAAAGTTTATAGTGTTAATTTCTTAAGTGGTAGTTTTTTTTTTGATAGATTAAATCCAAAGTGCCATTGTGCAAGTAGGAAGAGTGAAAATTATCACAGTTGATAAAGAAACTGGCTAAAATCTTTATCCTTAGCACCACAGTGTTATATGTGTACTTAAGGAAATTTGCTCATTAAACAGAAACTAATAGAACAGTAAAACTTCTGCTGGTCTCAGCAGAAACTGTGAGTTTGGATTGGAACGCACTCTTTCCACTTTGGCTTTAGTGGCAGAAGTTGTTTTTTTTTTTTTTTCTTTTAAGCTAATTTTATAGTTCCAAAATGTAGTGTTGATAGTGTGTTGTCTACATTTTTTTTTTCTGATCTACATTTCAATGTATCCTTCCTGACTTCTAAATCTTCCAAGTGAGGGTGATGATCACACCAAACATGGGCTTCTATGGCATCTAAGAGAGTTAAAATGTAAGTATTTAGGAGTGTGTTAAGTGTTTAAAGGAGTGCAGCTGTCTCAAGTATTGCATGACCCTGATACACAGCAGGCATACATTTAATCCCTGTAAGTATTTGCTATTTGTTGTTGTTGCTGTTATCACTAAATCACAAATTAAAAAGAAGGAACTCAAGTTGTTGTACTTTCAAGAAAACAGATTTACACATATGATAATGGTAATAATTTAACAAATTACTTGCTGCAAGTAAGACAAAAAATTGTATCAAGGAAGCAGAGTACTATCAATTTACTAAGACTGGTGAGTCTTAGAACTGCTGATAATTATTAATACTTACCACAGGCATATACTGGTGTTCTTTTGTTTGGAGGTATCTGCTTTTATCTACTCAAGTCTACCAATTGCTCTCATCTATACACCTCACACTGAGTCACCATCAGATTTAGAGGGTGGAACCTATCAGTTTTCATCTGAACCTGCTGTGATTCTTTTGTCTTTTTAAAACTAATCTATCACTCCAAGGCAAAGGCTTGCTCTTCCTATTTAGGAAATCCACTATGATACCATGCATAATATATCAAGCTGAGTACACTGTGTGATGTCTCTACGTATGGGTAGTGATCTTATGTGACCTGAATTCTGCTTCCAATCCTGTTACTAGTTATTCTCCTGATCAAGATAGGCATTTAAATTGGTCTCAGATTTACCCTTTATATTCCCGAATGACAGACTACTGGATTTTCTGTTTTTTCAGTTGTAAAATGAATTTATGAGTTAAACTATTATGTCATAATAAATCATCTAAACTACTGTTGTTCAGTTCAATACATACTTTTTTTTTTTTAATTTGTGAGACATGCATGCATGGAGGTGCATTCACCTGTGCTTTCACATGTGGAAGCCAGAGGTCAATATTGTATATGTTCTTTTGACACTCTCCACCTTATTTTTTGAGATAGGGCCTGTCACTGACCCTGGAGTTTACCAGTCAGGCCAAACAGACTGACCAGAAAGACATCAGTCAGGATCAACAACTTGTCTCCCAAGTGTTGGGGTTAAGGATGATTGCTACAATGCCCGAGTTTTACTTTGGAGGTGAATATTTAAACATAAGTCCTTAATCACTTTACCCCGTGAACCAACCTTCAATTTACATTTTTGATTTTTAAATTTCATATTTAATGCATTGCTTATTTGACTAGTAAGTATTTGAATTCTTATTTAATTTAATTTTATCCAAAGAAATAATTGTGAGATTTGAAACATATAAAGTGTTTTAAGATGTTCTATGGTCCAGAATATGGTATATCTTGACAAATGTTTCAGGTATGCTTTAGAGAAATATGAATTGAGCTCTTTGTGGGTGGACTGTTCTATAAATATCACTAAGTCAAGTGGTTGAAGGTGTGCAGGATCATGATATTATATTTCAGTGGTACTACAAATTATTTAGAAAGTGTATTTGCACCTTTGTATCTATTGTGAGCTTTCAAAGCTCTACTGTGCAGAACAAAACTCAAGATTATATCTTCTTAAGAAATTATCAATCATTAGCTGTTTCTGTTAAAAATAGTAACAATCTTATTATGAAATAGCCTCATGCTGTTTATTGCTCTGAAACCTACCAGGTCTAATAGTAATATAGCCAATCAGCTTCTCTTAATCAGCATCATGTCTGTATTAGTTACCTTTTCACTGCTGTGACAAAATCTGCACACATCTCTAGGGAGGAAAGCTTAAGTACAATGGTGCTGCTTGTAACAGTACTGATAGTGGCTTTCACCTGTGGCTCTGCCACAGGAGCTTGAGGCCTTGGCCACATGCATCCACACTCCGGATGCAAAGAAAAATGACTGCCAATGCTTTCAGTTTTTTTTTTTTAATTGAATCTGGATGCCCAGTCCAAGTTATGGTGCCTACTTCCCTCTACATTCAGAATGGGTCTTCCTTCCTCAGTTAAAGCTCTCTGGAAACACTCACAGGCACATTGACCCAAGGTAAGGCCAATGGTTCAAATCGAGTGACACTTATAATGAAGAATAACCATAACAATATCCACAATATCTGTCCACCAAAACAAACAAAAAAGCAAAACAAAACAAAACAACAAAACCTCTGTATTCTCACATTTAAACCATGCTTCTTGTAAGGGAAACAGAACTGCTGGATTTTTTAAAAAAATGTTTTTTATCATCACTGATTTTTAAAATTGTTACAATTACACCTTTTCCGCCCTACTCTGCTTGCTATTAGGGAATCTAACACACACAAACACACACACACACACACAGTTATCAGATCCCTTAAAAGCTGTCCCTAACTGATATATCTACAAAACAATCCCTACCTCTAAGGCTCAGGGAACACAATGGAGAAGGAGGCAGAATGATTGTAAAAGCCAGAGGGAAGAGTTAGGGGAAGTGTGGTGAGTGAGTATGACCGAAATACATTTCATGAAGATCTCTAAAAAATATTGTACTAAAACAGAATACATTAAAAATTCCAGGAAAGGCACAAAGCTACACAGAGAAACCCTGTCTCGAAAAAACCAAAAAAAAAATATTGTTCAATATCTCACTGAGATCACAAGAGTCTCTTTTCTGGGTATGAGGTCTGAGCACCATCAGATTCTGATTCCTTAGACTCTGCAGGGTTCCATTTTGGGTAGGTCTGATTGCTATGCCTTCCAAAAATTTTTTTTCCATATGAAAAAAATCATCGTTAATCCCATTGAATTTACTCTTCACCTTAGTCATTGTGGTTTTTATGTTTAGGATTTTTATCTATGTCTCTCCTAGATCCTCCATGTATCAATTAACATCTTGAACATATGGAATGTATTTGAAATAGCTTCAAAGCCGTCTCTGAAATTCTAATGAATAACTCAGTTCTGCTTTGTGTTAAGTGTTTTTTTTTCCTTCTTAATTGTGGGTTGTATTTTTGTACTTCCTTCGTCTGTTTATTCCTGATCAAGATGCTAGACTGCTCTTTTCCTCCTTCAATGCTGCTCATTTGAAAAAGCCCCCTGAATGTCCTTCAGCCTCGTCTTGGTGTGCAGGTAATGTACTTGGAAATAGTTTGATCCTTTTTGCCTTTATTTTAATGTTTGTTGCTTTGAAGCATGGTAGCATTATATTAGTGATAATTATTTCCACTACTGAGACAATATCCTTTCAAATACTCTGTGCTTTACCCCACATATTTTGAGATTTTCCAGTCAGGATAAAACTGTGCTAAACTTTACGTGAATGAACTCTCCTTTAATCCTTCGTGGTTCTCGCCTTATGCATTTTCTACATCCGCACAATCCTAAGCTGATGAATATATGAAAGGTACTTCATGCAATTTTCTCTTTTTCTTTTTTTCAGGGTTCTCCTCTCTAGAACTCTAGTCGATGGATTCCAGAGGCCTTTCTGACCTCATTTCCACTCCTTCATATGTTAGAGCTTATTAAAATTTGGACTCTCCTTCCTTGAGTTATGACTTAGAAATTTTCTGAAGATATTAAACTGATGCAAATATGTACCTCACTTTACCAGCCTGTCATGTCTTTGGGATTATTTCATTACATTTCTAGATGTTCATTGCTTTGTAAACACTCATCTTATCTATTCTGTCTGGTTTTGTTACTCATATTGTTATTGTTTCAGGCAGGCAGGTAAATCCAATCACTGTTCCCTGCCTTGGGATGGAGCAGAAGTCAACTACCACATTCAAAATAAGAAATTTGGCTGGGCAGTGGTGCTACAAGCCTTTAATACCAGTACTTGGGAGGTAGAGGCAGGTAGATATCTGAGTTTAAGGCTGGCCTGGTCTACAGAGTGAGTTCCAGGACAGCTGTGGCTGTTACAGAGAGAAACCCTGTCTCGAAAAACCAAACCCAAACCAAACAAACAAATAAACAAACAAACAGAACTGTAAAGTTGCATAGCCGATAGAAAGGAAATGTAGCATTTGCTTGATGAGCACAGTTCAATATTTAGATCAAGAGTTATTCTCCATTATTCCGCATTATTCAGTCATCCTTGTTTATGAAGTTCAAAACCCACAGCTATAACAACTCCCCTAGGCTCAATATGAATGACACATGTAGTGTGCGTCCTGTATCAAACTCCAACCAAATATGAAGTTTAAAGATGAAGATTCTCAGTTTTGCTTTTATTTCCCTATTTTGTTTCACAGAAAATAAATTTTCTAATGATGGTGTTTCTTAGGAAAGTGTTAGGGACTTTACTGTATTTAAATGGGTGGAATCAAGCTAGGTAATTTACTTTGTGCTCTCAAAACCACTATCATAAAATATAAGATAGCTAATTTTAAAACATTTTTTAATAAATCTCTTTTGCAATTCTCTTATTCTTTGAGAATTTTGTGCAATGTGTTTTTTATCATCTTCACCCTTTAACTCTGCCCATATCTAGCCCTTTCCCTAACAACCCAACTTTGTTTTCTCTCCCTCTTCCTCCTCTTCCTGCTCCTCTCCCTCCTCCTCCTCCTCCTCCTCTTCTTCTTATTATTATTATTTTCATCTTCCTTCTCCTCCTCCTTCTTTTAAAACAACCCATCAAATCCAATTACTGCTGCTCATATACTCTTAGACGTGTGGGCTTCTGCACATTGTGACAACATTGCAGACCTGCAGAATCTCAAACCAGACAATATCTCAACATGGACAGATGAGGTGGTCACATCTATCCCTAGCTAAGGAGTTATTAGCAATTAATTGATGGCTTCTCAAGGAGGGAGAATCAGTGTTTCTTTAAAGACATGGTCCCCAGTATGTCAACCATGTAACCATATAATAGAAAATTTAAGTTGCATTTGTCTTCAGAAAACCCACATGAGGCAATTACTTTGCATACGATATGCATTTCATGTATTCTATCATCCAACATGTCATAGACTCTCTAGTAACATGGCCATCTGCTGCTATGGTTCAAAATTACAATGGACTTTAGAAACTTTCCATATTGTTCCAGAAGACAATCTCTTAGAAAGCCAAGTGGCTGGTCTTGTATTTATTTGTAACATGACTTTATTTCCTTTTAGTCTCATAAGGAAGGACTGTATCAGTAGTAGAATATAGTACATAGACTATGTTGCACCTCAAATCAACTACCATATGACAAAATTCCACGAATGAAGGCCAAACTAGTTTACATACTGCACTATGTTAAAATAGCAAACTGGTAAATATTATGATTGCAATATCTACACAGATAAAACAGTATGTAATTTTAAAGAAAAATATTAACTAAACAAAATATTATCAATATAATAGCACTTTGTATTAGTACAAAACTATTTTTGTAGTCATAGAATTAAGAACCCCAAACATGCTAAGAAGTACTCTGCTATTGAGCTATCTTCCACAAACTTATTTTTAAAAATTATATGAAATTATTCTCATTGATTTTCTTTGAAATGAGATAGGAACTACATGGATCACATAGACAGTGAAAAACTTTAATATTGTTAAGCCCAATGAAATTCATATAAAACTAAATTCTGCTGTTTCTGTCTTGTTCAAACCTAAGTAAAACTCAAGATTTGTTTTAATAAGGTTTTAATATATTATTGTAACTCATTTCCTTCCAACTCATTAGAATATAAAAACAAAAACAACAGATTCCAAACTAATGAATTTTGCTAAAGCTAAACTATAAAGTTGATGGAGACATGACTCAAAATACTTGGAATATTTAGAGGCCTAAACAAGTTCCTAGAGGAGGGGTATTTTTGCTAAGACTTATATGACTATGGTCTCCATCAGTGACTAGTGAAAGGAGAATCACTCTGAGCATATGACTTTTTGTGAAAGGGGAGAGTTATATTTTCAAAACAGAAAGCCAGCTGATGCTAAAAGTTAGTAAGAGAAAAAGAATAGTATGGCTTAAGAGAAAGTTGAACATGATATGAAAAGCTATATCCTAAGGCTCCTGTGTGCTGTTTTTGACAATTTGAATTTATAAGTAGTATAACATGTTCAAAATGTAAAGTACTAGAATACTCAAACTCACATCTAGAAAGAAAATTATGATCCCTAGATATTTCTTTCATTTGTGAATCAACAGATTTACTGCTGCACTATTCTGTTATGAAAGTCAAAAACACCCACGAAGGACTTCATTTCTCCCTTTTAAATATGTTTAGATTATGGTCCAAATGAGAGCTCTAAACTGTAAAATTCTTGAACAAAGTCTATGCAAATGTCTCCAACAGAGCAGTTGTTAAGATGCAGCTGATGCTACCAACGCTACCACTTGATGGCTAATCTGCCAGCTGAATATTTATGTAGTCAAGTTGCCTCCACTGCAAAGTTATTCGATTTAATATAATTTTTATTACATTTTGTGTTTTAATGGACAGAAAGTTGAGTTTGGTAGCCATCCCATTTTAAAATAGATTTGAAAAACATGGGGGAGACAAACTATAAAATTAAAAGATTTAAAAGAATGAATAGAAAGACAGAGGATGTTTTTTTTTCCCTCTCTGTTCTGACTTCCATCGCTGAAACTAATTCGTTACAAGATCTTGATCATAAAATAACATTTGTCCTTAAGCAAATGTTTCAGAATAAGCTTAGATTTAAAGTCACTGGTGGCTAACAGATCCTTGCAGTGATCAGACAGGCATTATCTGGATTTCTGCCTTCAACCTAAATGCTTGAGGTAGTCCCATCTTTCAGGCATTCCCTTTCTTAATTATTTTCTCATGCATTAACATCTTCAAGTACCTGGGGGGAAAAACCTCTAACAGCTGCATGACATATGTTTTACCTTCCTCCAAAGTGAATTGAAAGTATACATGCACTATAGACTACTGCTAATCAAATTTAATGTGGACTTTAGAAATCCTCACATTATCCCATGAGAAGCCAAGTGTTGCATTTATAACATCAATTTCCTTCTATAAAAACAAAATAAAACAAAAACAAAACCCTTCATATATGTGGTTAAGTAAAATTTTATGGATTAACACTATTACTTTAATGACAAGACACCAAATTTTAGCTACTACGATAAAGAGAATAGTTAAGATGTTGAATCACAACTTCACTAAAAAAAATCTAACATTTATGTGTAGCAAGCATCTTCTTAAAAAAAAAAAAAACAACTGCTGAATACCACAGGGAGAATTCTATAGTGTTTGTAGTGTATGGCAATTACTAATACATGAACTCAGTGTCTAACAGAATACAAATGTGATATGAGTGCACAACGAGGACACACACATGTACAGACCCCAGTCTCTTGCTACCTTTTCTGATATTAAGTGTTGACCAGTTAGACCACTATTTTGTTTACTTTTCCTGTGTTTACAAATGCCATCTGCTTGTTTTCAATCACAAGGATTTTTCTCCTGGCCTCCAGAAAGTAAATAAGTCAGTCTCAGGACAATATGCATTACCACCACATCATTTTTGCACCAGGAATGCTCTTTCCCTGAGTTCTATCTTCCATCCACACCCTAAACTCTATCTAAGTGCATGTTTCTTTTTAAAGTCTATGTTAGTTCACTGCTCTCTCTTTTTCTCGGGTGCGTAGCTTGAATATATACTATTTCCTGGTCACCTGACATTATTGAGTACCACCCAGGACAACAATAGGACAAATACAAAACAATCCACATCTGGATTCTGCATAATCAGCACAACACTGGATCAAACTCAGATTGTGATTTGTTTAGCTATTAAGTATATGTTCAGTAATATGTTCTTTCATGATGAGGATTACAATCTGTGTAGGGCCATAAAACGACTTTGGCAAATCAACCTAGCCTCTAACTCCTTTGGCCAGTCTTAGAATTCAGTGTAAGGATGACTTAGGATTTTTGTTAAAATTAAATAATAAACATGGAAACAATTAATTATTTATAAAGAATTAAATATATTTTCAATTATTTTGCACTGTTTTGGGTATTTTCCTTTTTTAAAGTACTTCAATTTTATCTATCTAAGAAGATAGTATTTCTCAATAGCCACCACAGTACTTTGATCAGTTTTTATCTTTTTGAAATACTTATTCCTAAATATAACCTGTTGAGTCCACATATGTATATGCAAAAACATTTATGCATACAATAACAATTAAGGAAAAAAGAAGTCATGAATTTGAAGCAGAGAGAGGAGAGATATATGGGAAGTTTTTTGAGGGAGAAAAGTTCAGTATGTAATGAAATTATAACTACAAAAATAAAAAATAAAAGATTTATTATTATGAATTATGGTATGTGTGTGGATATGTGCACATGAGTGCAGTAACCACAGCAGGAAATGGCCTTGGACCCTCCTGGAGCTGGACTTAGTTAAAAGCACTTGTGAGCTGTTTGATGTAGATGCTGGGTACAGAAACTGGGTCCTCTGAAAGAGCAATGTTCATTCTCCCTAACCACTGAGCAATCTCTCCAGGCTCAGTTTTAGTCTTGCAGCAAATAATTTACTGAACGGGTGTTATTGACTCTCATGTGCCTTATTGAACCATGGAAAAAATATGTTTTATTTTCTTTCCTCTGGAATCAACACATGCAGAGTGAAAGATTAGCTGACTCACTACAGGAACCTGAAATGACCATGCACTTTTTTTGTTGGTTTATTTTTATATAGATAGAAATACAATTTAATAAAAGATCAGAAGATATAGTGTAGTTTGTGTGCCTGGATTTGTTGTTGTGATTGATTGACTGACTCATTGAGGTACCACGGATCAAATTAAGAAGCTTGAGTGTGCTAGGCAAATGCTCTACAACTGAGCTTCCCCCCAGCCTCTCCATTAAGTATATTAATATTATGATGATAATAATTGCAGCTGTAACCAGGCCACTCTTCTTTTGCCTGTGGCAGGCACATTTATATAGATGTTTCTAAACTCAGGAATCTTTACTTAATGGCTCATCAGCAGTCAAGGAATCAATTACAAAACCTCCTTCTGGATTTTTGGGTTGTTCCAAGATTCACTAAAAGCTATGAATAGACTATGCCATGTAATTCTTTTCTTATATCAGCAACAGATAGGATAATTTATCATTTAATCTAACCCAGATTACAAACAAATTCTTTTCCATTACTTAGTTAATAAAAACTAAACTAAAATTAGTTGAAGCTAATTTGCATTTTGTAGAAAGGAGAAACAATCTATCTGAGTCTTCTATTGACTGCTCAAAATGATTAAATAGATCTTCTCCAAAAATAAAGTATATTGGCAACAGACCAGGGATGCTAAAACCTTCCAGGCTAATCATTTAATTTTCCTGAGTCACATTCCTTTTGTATCATCACATTCTACATTCAGCTGGGCTTAATAGATGGTACAGGCAGAATAAGAAAAATAGGCAGAGTTTTATTTTAACTTTGCTTCCAATTCAATATATTTTTTTCTTTCCCGTAAATGTTCTGTTCTTGTTACTTAAAAAGGACATTCATAGTCAAGAACTGCAACACCATGAGAGTGTTACACGTATTTATTATTCACTTATTTATTCAGTAAATATTTTCCAATACAACATATTTGTGGAGTACTGGAATGTTAGACACACAAGTCCACAGGATGGATTGAGTCCTGGCTCCCTTGGCACTTAAGATCCTGTTAAAGTCAACATAAAATAAAGTAGCAATAGGATTTGAGGATATAATGGTGATATGGAAAAGGAATAATATTAAATCAGTTGCTGATTGGTGACGTGGTACTGAATTAACTAGAACAATCATGAAAATCCCCTCACAAGGAGCAACATTAAAGTCAGAATGCAAATGAGAAGGATCAATACGCTGCCAGTAGAAATCACAAAAATGATAAACATGTATCACAGACATAAACGTAAAATGGAGAACTACTTGTATCTAAAATCTGACATTAGAAAGAATTGAGGTGACTTTGGGTTTGGTGATGATTTTTATATTCCCAACACCAAAAAGAAAATCTATGAGAGAAAGAGTTGACAGATTAGACTTGATCAAAAATGACATTTTTCTACTCTACAAAGGACAAAAGTACAAAATGATAAGCCATAGTCTGGGAAAAAATATTTACCAAAATAATGTATCAAATAAAGGACTTGGATCCAAAATATAAAGACCATCAAAAACATAACAGAAAAGAAAACAAAGAGCCTAATTAAAAAATGGGCAAAGGATCTGTACATATACACCATCAAAAAAGATATACAGATGGTTAATAAGCATATGAAAAAGGTTGCTCAGATCATGCGCCTGTGGGAAATTACAAATTAAAACAGCAATAATGCATGGCTATGTACATTCCAGGTTGTCCCACATCCATAAAAACAAAAGCAACTGCTAGAAAGGATGTAGCACCAGCAGAATCTCTCATTTATTATTGGTGAGGACACAGAATGATACTACCATTTTGGAAGACAGCTTGGCGATTTCCTATACAGTTCAACATAATCTTATTGTAACACTCATCAGCAGTACTTCTCAGTATTTTGCCAGAGGAATAGAAAATTTGTGTCCACACAAAATGCTACACATGAATGTTTATAGCCTCCATAATTGCAGGAATACAAAGCAACCAAGACGTTCTTCAGTAGGTGAATGAATAAATAGATGGTGATATTTTATACAATGGAATATTATCCAGTGCTAAAGTAAATGGGCTATCAAAAAATGAAAATGATACAAAAGAAGGCTAAGTGCATATTGCTTAGTGACAAAGCCAGTCTGTTAAAGCTTGGTACTGTTGAGTCCAACTACATGACATTTTGGAAAAGGCAGAATATAGAGAGAGTAAAATTATCAGTGGTTGCCACAGATTCAGGAGAAATAAAGAAAGAAGGATGACTAGGCGAACACAGGGGAATTCATGGCAGGGAAACTGTCCCATGTGATATTAAAATGATGCCTACAATTGTCGAAACTCACTCAAGTATATATATTGAAGAGTGACTCCAAGTGCAAGTATGAAATTCACTTAATAACACATCACTATTCACTAATAAATAACAAACGTAACGCTAATGGAAAGTGTTACTATAGAGGGTGTGGAGAGGTAAAGAGGAGGAGATATATGGGGATGTTATTCTGGCTACTTTTTTCTATAAACCTAAAACTGATTTAAAAATAAAGTTGCTTGATTTTGAAAAACCATGAGGATATCTCTAATCATGCACAGGAGCAGGACATTCTAGGGAAAGTACTCAAAAGCCAACCAGAAATGCACTTGTGTGATCCAGAGTGGAGAAGGGGAGCAGGAGGTAGATAAGGACATGGCAGCTCTCAGAGGCCATGGAGATGACTTTTAGATGTGTCAGGTGAAGTGGAAAAGGTCTCAGAGATTTTATATGGGAAATTGAATCTGATGTCTCCAAGACGCATTTGTCTTTTTGGAGAACCAGTGAGTTAAGGGGTTTGGGGATGATAGGCAAGGAGAAGGATTCAACATGAAAGACGGGAGGTGGTTTTGAAGGTACAAAAAGGCAGAAACACTTCTGTAGTTTAAGTTCCCTGCTTCTTAATATAATGATAGATTCTGTTGTGTGCTTAGTTTTAAAATAATCAATATTACTGATAAATTGTTCATAGATATGTTTCTATTACCAGTTTAATTAATCTAGGAGCTCAATAGTTTCCCTAAGCAGACTGAGGAATGGCTCAATGAGTTAAGCATGAGGACCTACGATGCCTAGATCCCACATAAACCTGGATGTGATAGTATGTTTCTATAATATTGGCACTCCTACAGCAAGTTGGCAACCAGAGACATGAGAATCCCCAGATGCTTGGAGAGCTTGGCACATGCAGCTGTGAACAAGAGACCTTGTCCCCAAAAAAGTTGGAAGGCAAGGACCTATGTGCAAGGTTGTTCTCTGACATTCATGCACGTGCAATGGCATGCACATACTGACATTCACACACACACACACACACACACACATGAACACATCACACACACACACACACACACACACACACACACACACGCACACACACACCCACATGAACGTTAATGGTCCCCAAATGTAAGTATTTATTGCACATATTGAAGTGGAATTCCTTTTAAAGTAATTAGTATTTTCTTTTTAGAGATACCAAATTATTGGTCTCTGATTTACTTATTTCTGCACATACTTTATAATTTAAATATCTTTTGAAGAAATTACCCTCAGGGAATTGAGCTCAAAACTTCCAAATTAATGCTCTTTGCAGGCAAGTGCTGCGGAGCCCTCCAGATGCTGATGCTAAGCCTGAAGAAACATGGATTACCCTTTGTTTGCAGTTGTGCAGCGCTAATGCAATTCTCATCTATTCTATTCTGCTAATGACTCCACACCTGAGACCTTCAAGTCGAACCACCAAGGTTAATTCGCAATGTGATGCCGTGAAAGAAAGCCCCATCTCCTAAACATGCGAAGGTTCCCTGAAACCACCAAGCTGATGTCAAATCCCAGGCCTCTGTTAATTGCTCAGAGCACACATGTCTTCATTGCACATGTGCACCGAACATCACCCTATCCACCCTCGCACAATTATCTGAAGGGATTTCTGCAAACCTTGAGAACAATACAAAGCAGGTGAAGACATAAATAGTCAGTCATTAAGAAGTCACTGGAAAAAAAAAGGGAGGGAGAATTATGCTGAGTCAAGGAGCTGAAATGCAAATGCATTTATTCATGTGTGGGGCCACTGCACCTAGGTTCTCCCTGAAACATTCAGTCAAGAACATGCTTTCAGTCATAACAAATAAATTCTAGAGGTCTAATGTACATGGTGGTGACTATAGATAATAGTGATATACTGAAATTTGTTAGCAGAATAGGTATTGAATGTTTCCATGCTAGAAAAGATGAGGTTACTTTGGAATATTAATCAGATTGATTGGCTCAGTGATTTCACAACGTATGCATTGATAGAAACATCACAGAGTATATTTTACAACTATGTATTTTTTCCTCTCTCTCTCTCTCTCTCTCTCTCTCTCGACTAGTTTTGTTTAGTTCTACCCTAGGTCTCTGGGTTATCTAGTCTCTGGTTCTGGGTTACCCAAGCAATATTGGGTATGGGTTCCTTTTCATGGATAGGGCCTTAAGTCAAATCAGACATTGGTTGACTACTCCCACAAGTTCTGTGCCACCAATGCCCTAGCATGTTTTATAGGTAATACAGATTGTAGGTCGGAGGTTTTGTGGTTGGGTTGGTGTCCATATTTCTCTTTCAGTAGCCTGCAGAGTGCCTTCCCCCACCAAAGAGACTAGAATTTAGGGATTAAGGCTCCATGTAGGCACCAGCTCTACTTCTCCATGTTTGATGAGCTATGTGGGTCTTGCCTAGGCAATAGGGCATGTTGTCAGTTTTCAGAGAGCAACCTTTTGTCTTAGCATCAGCCTGGGTTGTTTTGGAATTTCTGTGGGACCCCTTTGGCCAACAATTCAATTGAATGCAAGCCAGTCCCTCCACTGGAAGCCTTGCCTGGTTAAAAGTGATGGTCAGTTGAGACTCCATATCACCCATTACTAGGAGTCCTCATTAGGATCACCTTCATAGATTCCAGGAAGTTTCCACTGCACTAGGTATCCACATCTCCCAACACTCCCCAATTCCAGCTGTCTAGCCCCACACTTTCTTCCTCCATCCCACCTCCACCCCACTAACCACATGGTATTGGTGTAAAATACTGACACATTGATCAATGGAATAGAAGTGAAGAGCCAGACATATATCCAAAGAGACATGGTCATTTGATTTTTGATAAAGAAGTAAAAAAAAATGCACTGGAAAAAAAATTTTCAGCATATAGTGTTGCTCATACTGGATCCATATTTATCACCCTGCACAAAACTCAAATCCAAGTGTGTTGTGGAATATTACTTTAACTATATAAAGATGTTACATTTGTTTTACCTTACCTGCTTAAGGGACCTGCTTGGTCTAATAAAAAGCTGAATGGTCAATATCTAGTCAGGAGAGGGATAGGCAGGGCTGGTGGGCAGAGAGAATAACTAGGAGGAGGAATCTAGAGAGAAGAGAAGAAAGGAGAAAGAGAGGGAGATGACAGGCCACTGCCAGCTAGCTAGACACTGAAGAAGCAGGAAAGTAGAACATACAGAATTGAAAGAAAGATAAAAAGTCACAAGGCAAAACATAGATGAAGAGAAACAGGTTAATGTAAATTATAAGAGCTAGTGGGACAAGCCTAGGCTAAGGCCGAGCATTTACAATTAGTAATAAGTCTCCATGTCATGATTTGGGGACTGGCAGCCCAAGAAAGCCTGCTACACAAGTGGATAAAAGACCTTGACATAAAACCAGATACACTGAACTTAGTAGAATTGAAAATGGGGAATAGCCTTGAATGAAATGGCACAGTGGAAGACTTTCTGAACAGAACACCAATAGCACAGGCACTAATATAAACAATTAATAAATGAGATCTCATGAAATTTAAAAGCTTCTGTAAGCCAAAGAACACTGTCAATCAGGCAAAGTAAGAGCCTCCAGAATGGGAAAATATTTTCACCTACTCCACATCTGATAGAGTACTAATATCTATAATATGTAAAGAACTCAAGAAATTAGATATCAAAAACACAAATAATCTAATTTAAAAATTAGGTACATATCTAAGCAGAGAATTCACAACAGAGGAATCTCAAATGGCCAAGAAACACTTACAGAAATGCTCAAGATCCTTATTCACAAGGGAAATGCAAATCAAAACTACTTTGAGATTCTATCTTATAGAATATATATCTGTCAGAATGGCTAAGATAAACAACACAAGTGACAGCTCATGCTGGCAAGGATGTCGACCAAGGGGAATACTTCTTCATTGGTGGTGGGAGTGCAAACTTATACAGCACTGTGGAAAACAATATGGCAGTTACTCAGAAAAACTGGAAATAGATCTACCTCAAGACCCAGCTATGACACTCCTGGGCCCATACCCAAGGATGCTCCGTCCTACCACAAAGACACTTGCTCAACCATGTTTATTGCAACATTATTCGTAATAGCCAGAAACTGTAAACAAACCTAGATGTCTCTCAATTGGAGAATGGATAAAGAAAATGTGGTACATTTACACAATGGAGTATTACTCAGCTGGTAAAAAATGACATCAGGAAGTTTGTAGGCTAATGGATGGAACTAGAGAAAATCATCCTGAGTGGCATATCCCAGGTGCAGAAAGACAAATATGGTATGTATTCATGTATAAGCAGATATTAGCCATTAAGTAAAAGATAACAAAGCTACAATCCATAGACCCAGAGGGGTTAACGCAGAGGGAGGGTCTATGGGGGAATGAATGAGTCTCCCTGGGAAGGGGAAATAGAATAGATTTATGGGTGGACTCGTGGTGGGGGGCGATGGGAGCAGAGGGAACAACTATGCATTTTATAGTTGACAATTTTATCTCAGTGAATATGGAAAAATTAAAATGATTAAAGTAAAAGGAAATAAGGCAACATAGCTTTTAAGTAAATTAAGTTATATAATGTTATAGTTTATTTAAAAATAATGTTTTTATTTATGTCTTTCTGTCTGTCTACCTGTCTGTCTGTATGTATGTATGCATGTATGTATGTGTGCACACCATTCCCACATATGAAGGTCAAAGAACAACTTTGTGGCATCACTTTTCTCCTTCCACTGTTATGTTGGCTCCAAGAATCCAACTCGTGTCCTCGGGGTTTCATTGCTGAACCATCTTGCCAGTCTCTGTATAATATAATTATTTTAAAAAATATCACATAACATCCAAACCTCGCATCTTCTGTCATAAGGAGAGATTAGACAGTGGTGCAGCATTGAACCATCAATCACCTGATACCCCTTAATTTACTTATTAATACTTATTGCCATCTAAGTGTTTATTAAAATGAAATGAAAATGAAATTAAAATGAAAATATTTATGTATTTGTGTGTGTGTGTGTGTGTGTGTGTGTTCATTTATGTATATGCTACATGTGTGCGGGTGCCAGCAGAGGCCAAACCTGGAGTTACAGAGGTTGTGAGACTCCTGACATGGGTGCTGGATACCAAAGTCAGATCCTCTGGAAGTCCAGTCTGTGCTCTGAACCACTAGTCCCTATCTCCAGTCTAAGCATCAAATATTTTCATAGCTGAATAAAAGCTTGGGAGCACATAATCAAACTTGTTCCAGTTTTATAGACGTGGAGATTGAAAATGAAAGAAAAATAGTCTTAAACAAGGTATCATTAAAATTTTGGTTAATTTGATGTGACTTTTAAAAATGGTCACCTGAGAAAACATCTGGTAGCAGACTAATGTATAGTGAGGTAACAATTACCACTTATTTATTTTAGTCTGTTTATCAGTTGGTCACTTCCTTAGTGATTGAAATGTAAATAACACTTTATCAAGACAATGATAAAAGAGAGGGTACTTCCTTTAAAGTACTTGAAATGTAAAAGAAAAAGGTTAGTAAGTACATACCAAGATAAAATCAGTTATAATGTGCGACAGGTAATTTGAGAAACTTTCTAAACATGGAATATTTTCTCACATAAAAAATTCATTCAAAAAGCTGAATTTTGATCAATCTGTTTTCACTTCCTCCTGGGTATACTGTATTTTTTTTTAACATAAAAAAGATAACTTGCAAAAGTCTTCCTTATAAAATATATAGACAAACCTGGAATAAGGAGAGGGAATTTATGAAAACAGAAAGTGGGGGCCTCAGCCTTAATACATGTTTAGGTGCTTAGTCTTACTGCAACTTGATACGCCATGTTTTGTTGATATTCATGGTAGATCTGTCCTTTCCTAAACAGAAATGGAGGAGGAATGAATTGAGGGGTGGGAATAGGGGGGACTGGTAGAAGAGGAGAGAGGGGGAACTATGGGCTTGATGTAAAATAAATTAAAAAAATAAAGTGTGTGTGTGTGTGTGTGTGTGTGTGTGTGTGTATGGGGCTGGAGAAGTTACCCCTTGCTGCTCATTCAGAGGATCTAAGCTGGTTCCAAGCTCTGGTCAGGCAACTCCAAGTCCTGGGCACCTGGCACCACTGGCCTCTGTGGGCACCAGCTATGTGCACATACCTAGATGCAGGAACAGAGAGAGACAGAGACAGACAGACAGAAAGACAGAGAGAGAAAAAGAGACACACACACAAATACTCGCATAACTTAAAATAAATAAAAAATAGAAAATATGTAAAAAAGGAATATTATACAATATAAATTCATTAGCCAATGTAATGAATATTAGGTATCTAATCTAATTAGATCTAATTTCATAAAGTTTAGTCATATTACATATAAAAAAAACAGTGAGACTGAATGTTTTCCTTTTTCATGATGAACTTTGAGCAATCTTACATAAAGGGATGCTTGTCTCATAATTCAGCGTGTGTCTTGGAGGAGGCAGATGGTCAATGCTACCAACATTTGCTGTTTTGATACTTGCATCAAAATTATACTGAAACATAAATCTTTTTTGAAAAGAGTTCAGGTCTTTTAGAATAACAATTATAGATGAGGTAACTTAGACTAGACCATAATCTGCCAAATTTAACTAAAATTAGATAAAATTATAACTATAATTTGATTTAATTTTCAATATTATGGATAGAAGAAATATTATACAATTAACAAACAAATCAGTAGCAAAACTTATACATACGTGACTGAGAAGTTATGTGTTGTATAACATTCCACTTTTTCTTTCTTTCTTTTTTTTTTGGTTTTTTGAGACAGGGTTTCTCTGTGTAATTTTGCGCCTTTCCTGGAACTCACTTTGTAGACCAGGCTGGCCTACGAACTCACATAGATCCTCTTGCCTCTGCCTCCCGAGTGCTGGGATTAAAGGCATGCGCCACCACCGCCCAGCCATTCCACTTTTTTTTTTTTTAAATCTATGCCTTCTCACACTCTATTCCTGTCATTCTTATGGTGTGTCTCCTTTGAAGCTAGATTTTGATTCTGTTTCTCAGAATCCAGTATTTGAGGGTCTGAGAGTACAGAGTGTTTTGAAGAGTGGCACAAAGATTGTAAGAGCCAGGTAATCAGGTAATTTGCTCTGAGATTGTGTCTCTTATAACATCAGAAGCTACACTAGCAAAGTCTTAGAAACATGAGCACCCAAATGTGAGCTGAACAAGGAGGAAATTAACAAACATGCCAAACTGCACGGGGAAGGCATGTGAGGCCTCAACCCTACACGGAAAACTATAGGCAACAGAGTAAGGCTGGGAGTGAGAGCAGCGGTCCTCCCCAGGGAAGAGCACACTGGTTGGTTGTCCAGTGCCAAAAGGTCAGCCCTGAAAACATACATATAAGTAACATTATATGGACTCCAAAGGTTATATGTAGGAATACATATGCATATGCAAATACAGATATGTATGTAATAATAATTGGTGAAAAAGAGGTCATGAGTTTGAAGGGGAGTGGGGAGGGTGTATGGGAGGATTTGTGGGGGAGGAAATGAAGGGAGAAATGGTGTGATTAAATTACAATCCTCAGAACAAACCAAAGACTCAAAGCTTCTTGATCACCTTCTTTGGGGAGAGGTACTGTGGATATGCAATGCTTCTCAAACCTTACTCAGTGTGAACGATAGTAGTGGTTGCACGTGTGTGTGTGTGTGTGTGTGTGTGTGTGTGTGTGTGTGTGTGTGTGTGTGTTTGTGTATCCAGGGTGATGGGATGCTTTGGTTAAGGGTTGGAGTGCAGAGCTGGTCCAAAATAGTTTTGCAAGGCTCGAATCAAGATTCTAAAATAGTTCCTATAGTCTTGTGAGAACGTCAGCCAAGTGGTAAGACCTCTGAGCTTTCCGCACTCTCTGTGCCAGGATAAGGCAGAAATAGATGCTAAGTTACATCCTAGATCTTCAGAGGGGACCTGGAGATATGCAGACCCTATGTATCAGAGTAAGGCACCAGAAACAGGAAACAGCCAAATCTCTGAGCTCAGAAACAAGGGCTCTCTCCAGGGGACCCTGGGAGTCAATCCCAAGAGACTTCAAGGAGTATGGAGGATAAGAGAGAAAGCCTGAATAGATGCAAATGCACATTGGAATAATGGATCTTTTAGTATGTACATGTAGTTAAATAGACCAAAGATTAAATTATTTCCTATTTTGCACATCTAGGATTTTCCTGACATGAAGTGGCCATAACCTTTGGGAAGAGGATAGAGAAGCAATTAAATTAACTCAGATTAAGTTCTCCTACCTGGTGGCATAAGTTTATAATAAAAAGTAAGTTAATTTTAGAAAAAAATTTTAAAAATATATTTCTTTCATGCCTGTGATTATAAATAAAGATTTTACTACGTATTGTATGAAAGATAATTTTGTCCAATAATCAGAATGAAAATCTTTAAGTATTTGTCAATTTATTTTAGTCTCAGATAAATACATTTATTTTCTTCCTTTGTATTGAAACATTACGCATCTTATGTTCTTGATAAGACAACACTATTCTTTAACCATGAGAATGAAGAAACTTCGGTTTGTAAAATTTCATAATAAAAGATTTAGTCAAAGATAAACTGCTTCAACATGCAATTCTCCACATATGCTACTCACCAGAAAACCCAGGAATTTACTTAGAAAATAAATATGAGAACCAATTATGGGAATTCTGCTTTGCTATGGTAAATAAATCCTATCAAAATATCAACAGTTAGAAACATCCTCACGTACACACTCAACTTCCCCAAAGGAACTGAAAATAGAATCAAAATCAAGGAAGTATTATAATAAACAAGCAACCCAAAAGGCCCAGACACACAGAAGCAAATAGGCAGATAAAATATGAAGAAAATGAACACGTTGCAGAACAGAATTACTCAGAAGATATTGAGCAATATTTTGTTTAGGCAGTGGGAACCCCATCCTGTACAATATGAATGGATAAAACTTTAATGCAAAAGTTTATAGTTTTCCAAAGGAACCAATAACCTGGAATTTGGGATAAAAATTATCTGAAAATGCATGTGTGGGTGTATAAGTGTGTGTGGTGTGTGTGTGTGTGTGTGTGTGTGTGTGTGTGTGTGTGTGTGTAGGTGTGTGTGTAGGTGTGTATGTGTGTGTGTGTAGGTGTGTTTATATATATCCAGGAGAGTACAGAAGTAGAACACACATACACATCCTAAAGCATACAACCTACATATCAACAGGTTTATAGTCATATGCAAAGTCTCCTCAAATCTATGACTGTAACTTTATCAGATATACACAAAGCAAACTCTAACTGTTGTAACTACAGTTGAAGCAACTGAACTCAAATTTGAGTTTCTGCCCAGTAAGGTGGAAAAGACTTTGTGGTATGCATTCATCAAAACCAAAAGCTTACTAAAACTATGTCAGCTAATACTCTTGAAGAAAAAGAAATCACAGAATTCAAAGAACCTTCACATACTCTTGTTAATCAAATCTAAAACATTCAATCCAAAAATATATATACATACAAACAAAAGAACTGTAACTTAACCTTAAGATTAAAAAAATAATAGATGAAACTCTCAAAATTATCCAGATACCAGGCTAGTAACACCGTCACTTTCTTTTCTTTGTCAGCGAAGTGGCTCCTACAGGCTATTCCAAAAAAAATTCAAGACATGGACATGTATTTGTCTGTTGGATCCTTTGAATGTGCTAAGCATCACAGAGTGAGACTATGGCATGGGAAAACTACATACAATACATGCCTCGTGGGGACAGATACCAGAAATTCAACTTTACGTGTTACAGCATATCTTAATACATGTAGTCTTGAACACAAGTTCATAAAATTGATTATTTTTCCTTTAGAATTTATGCTTTGGGCCCTTTGAAGTATGCTGAAGGATATTTGAAGACATAAAGAAATTTCTTCTTCTGGGGGCTATAATCCCATTTTAAAGAAGATGCAAGTGTCAAATATAATAAAGCATTGATAGGAATACCTAATTTAAGAAGAAAACTATTTAGTTGACCTGAAATGTCCTTTCACTAGTAGATGGTCAGATGCAGCCTGATGTATACACTAGAATTCATGTTCATTTCAATCTATAAAATGAAAAAATACCTTTGTAATATATGAGAAATAGGTTCTTTTAAGTCAACATAGTTTATTTTTCCCAACGGAAAAAAATATTTCAGACTCTTTTCAAGTTTTCCCTAAAAAAAGTCATCAGTTATTTTGGTTATATGCAGGAAAAATCTTGAATGTCCACTTGCCTTTTGAAACTTCAAAAATTTCAAAATACATATCTTCATAAAACAGGGTTTGGTTCTTCAAAAGGCTGATATATTTGCATTTCAGCCAAATCTATCTTCAGAAGCTGGGGAGAAGGGATGCTGGCTGAGACACACATAGCTATTAGCAATACCACAGGACGTAAGGAGGACAAACACTTTGGGGCTGCATAGATATCACAAGTATCCACATAAATTTACACAAATCCAGTCTGTGATTTCAGAGTACTGCTGCGAAGCCAGAATAATAGTCATGTAAGTAATTTGGCAATTACACAAGAGCACACAGAAGTAGAGGTTTACAGGTGGCGCTGAACAGCATGCATAATTTATAGTTAGAATGCAAAGCCAAACAACAGTAGTTCAAGGACGTTGGAACCCAGGAGCAGCAATCATTGGTGCCAGCAAAGTGAGTGGTGTGTAGCAGAGTGTACAATCTGAAAACCATCTAAGAAAGTTCAGCTATAAAGAGAGAAATGTACATACGTGAAACAAAATAGAAGACTCAAACCTGATCACACACAGCTAATTCCAGCTTTCTGATATTTGACAAAGATGGCAAAATTACAGACTGGAGAAAAGTCAGCATCTTTAACAAATGGTTCTTAGAGAACTAAATGTTTGCACATAGAAGAATGATATTGGACTCATATATAACACCCAGTATAAACACTAAATCCAAAAAGATCAAAGAACTGAATATGAAACCTGAAACATTAAAACTGCTAGAAAACAGGTATAACCTACAAGATACATGCACAGGAAAGGACTTTGAAGAGGACTCTATTTGCTTATGAATTAAGACCAACCATCACCAAAGGGTCTAAAATACTAAAAAAATTCTGCACTGCAAATGAAATAATCACCTCAGTGACAAGGAAGTTCAGACAGTGGGATAGGACCTTTATCAGTTAAAAATCTGATTGGTGATTAATATTCAAAGAAACAATAACAACAAAAAAAAGTCAAGAAAACAAATGACCCAAATAAATAAAATAATGGGGAACAAACCCAAGTGTTCTCAAAAGAAGAAATGAAAATGGTGAAGAAATGTCTTAAGAAATATTCAGCATTCTTAGCAATTGGGAAATGCAAATTAAAATTACTGCGAGAGTTCACCTTATATCAGCCAGAATGGCTAAGGCCAAGAAAACAGCTAACAAATGCTGGCAAAGATGTTTTGGGGATTGCAAGCTGGTGCAGCCTTTATGGAAAACAGTGTGGATAATCCTCAAAAAGCTAATCCACCATTTGACCCAGCTGTACCACTCCTTGGAATATGTCCAAAGGACTTGACACTCTACTCCACAGATACCTGCTCAGTCATGTTCACTGCTGCTCTATTCATACTAGTTAGGAAATGGAAACAACTTAAATGTCCTTCAACCGATGAATGGATAGTGAAAATGTGGGACATGTACACTATAGAATTCTTTTTCATGTATAAAGAAAATCAAATCATGAAATTTTCAGGTCAGTGGATGAAACCTAGTGAGGTAACCCAGACCCAGGAAGACAAACACTGCATGCTCTCTCCTATTTGTGGATTCTAGCTCTGGATTTTTAGATATGAATGTATAACCTGGAGTAATTCAGAAATAAGGAAAGAGAGGGCAGAAGAAACTCTAGAGATGGGGATGAGAGGGGGCAGACTCTATAAGGGGAAAAATGGGAGGAAAAATTTGGACTGGAGAGGGAGGGCAAATTCGTAGGGAAATGGAGATAGGATGGATTAATAACACGAAGGTGCTTGAAAAACATAGGAGATATATGTTTATGTTTATTTGAAACACATAAAATATATGAGTGTACAAATAAAAATAAATATATGAATAATTTAAATGAAATTACATGCTGGGGGTTGTAACAATCCCCTAAGAGACATAGACTACTTAACAAAAACACCAGTGCCAGACATGGGAAGATGTCCTTAAATGTTTTGGTCACAGAAGTCAAAGAGACTACCAGAATAATATAGGCTATTGCTCTTGCCTTAGATAGCATCTCAGGACTCAAAGACCCTATTACTGAAAAAGCTCCACACTTGGGACATAGGACTTGCAGGAATTTAGCTGGAATTGACTTGGAAGCCCCCTCCATGAGGACTAGCTCTTATTGTGTCTTACATACTGTTCTACACAAGCTGCCAAGGTAGAGAAGCAATGATCAATAGTCTTATCCAGCTGCAAAGCCCATGAATGACAAGAAGGACCAACATGACAAGATATACCCAAAGTTGCAATAGCAGCACTTACCACTTGGAGGTAACCAACAACTGTCTAATTGTACTTAAAGCCTGCTCAGCAGTTGGGAGTTCAGGTCTGATACTGTAAACCTAGCCAGTTACCTGTGGCTGATGAGGTCATGTAATGTAGAGAACTTACTATGACCACTTTCCTAAACCAGTATAACTTCTAACTAGATTTTAAATACTTGTGTCCACAGATAAGTGCATTTCCTACTCCTTATCAAAGAAGCTTCTTTTTGCAGAAGATGAAGACTATTATAGAAATTCCAAATTGTTCCAAATACAGGTAAGAAATGACTCGAGCTACTCATTGTCAGTGGACATATACACAATACATCAACTCTTACACCTAAGGGCAAGGGAATAATGCAGAAGAGGCGGCAGGCTGATGGCTAGTCAGAGAATTAGGAAATCTACTGTGAGATTGTGTCTTCTATATATGCCATGGAAGAAGCTACATCACTGATGAAATCTCAAAAGTATGGTTGCTTAAGCAAGACCTGCACAATGATAGCACCAGCTGATATGCCAATGTGGATGATGGAAATCTCATAATGCCCTACACATAGATAAAGAGTTACAGGCAATTTATGCTTCTAGGAGAGCAAGAATTCATCTTTTCCAGGGATGAGTTCTCTGATAGGTTATCCAATACCCAGTGGTTAGTCCTAAACACATGTATACATGAGCAACATTAAACCGACTCAGCAGGCTGTATTTATATATGCCTATGTAAATATGTTATATAATACAATAGCAATTGCAGAGAGGTTATGGATTTGAGAGGGAGTGAGAGGCACAGGAACAGTTATGGGGGAGACAAATTGGTGAAATGGCCATTACGAAATTCTCAAAAAAATTAAATTAAAAGATGAGAAAGAAATGGATTTGATTGACTTAGGTTCAAGGGTCATATAGAAGATGGTAGGAAAGGCATAATGAAAGAAATCTCTAGATAATATTCCTGTTTAGAAAAGCCTATATGTTCAAAAAGAAAATGATGAAGGCAAAAGACAAAAACCAGTTACATTAGTCACATGGAAGGAACATTTCAATACAAATAGAATTTCGAATATTATTAAATACCAACAAAGCAGGGATAGCCATAATGTACTTTAAATAAGCAAGGTATAGAATTTCATGTTGCTTTTTGAAAACTTAACTAAAATGTTTTTGTAGCCCAGATAGTTTTAATAATATAAATTAGACTTTTAATAATTGTTTAGCTTACCTATGATCATTAGCTTTAAAAATTACATCTTTATTTTGCTTCATCTCAGAGTCTCACAAACTACTAAGCTTGGTTTCTTAATTTCTGCACAAATATGGAGAGTAATTTGAAAATTATATGCATAGTCATTTTAAGTCTTCATTTTTTTTCTTAGAACTTCAGCTTATCGTTGAAGAAGTCACATGCTGAGTGAGCTGAAAATTCTATTAATTAGTTACACACTAGTAAGTAAGCCTTTAATCCCGATGCCAATTAAATCTACTTATAATTGCATTGGGAGCTGATAAATAATAGGTCATGTCTCCAATTTTCATATGGATACAGATCCAAGGTGTTTTATATATATAAATGTAATTATTTCAGATATATCCAATTTGAGTATTTATTTTCAATTTTGATTGGCTTTGAAGTTTTTCTTTTATTTCCCACACTGTTGTAGCTGACTGAGTGGATTCTCAAGAAAGCTATTTCAATAGGATTTGCTGTGATACAGAATACATATGATTAAAAGCATAAAAGTATTTATAAATGGCTGTAATTTCTAAATGTGAGGCTAGGGAGATAGCTCAGTTGAAAACTGCTTGATGTACATCAAGAAGAACCTGACTCCTAATGGCCTGGGTTTCCACACAAAAAGTCTGGTATGGTTGCATGATTGTTATCTCAGCATGGAGAGGTAAAGAAAAGCACATCCCTTGGAGCACACTGGCCACTTTTTTTACCTAAATTGGTGAGATCCAATTTCAGAGAGACCCTGCTTATTAAAAATGGTGGAGAACAATTGAGAAACACACTGAATATTGACCTCTGGTCTCTACACGAATGTGCTCTCTTGCACACATACCATCATTTTTATATAAGCATGTATACACACACACACACACACACACACACACACACTTCACAAAAAATTATTAAATTGAAGTTAAAAACCATACATTGTAATTCTCTGTAGTTGTGTCAAATCTGTGACCTGGGGATCCTGGTGACAAAAAACTGTCCCAGGCCCTAAGCTGACTGTGAAAATCTAAGGAAAATCTTCCATTTGATTTACCACTTGATTTGATAAGTCATTGTATCTGGGTCCTACACAGAGATCAGAACTTCAATGAACACATCTTAAGAAAAGGGCTATGGGAACATGCAGATGTTCTGTATCATTTTTTGGCATCATAATAAACTCCCCTTTGCCTGGAGTAAGCCATAGCCTAGAAAAATTTGATTTAAGTTTTTAGGAAATTATTTGCCTATAAATATTGATGGCATGTAACTGATGAGCTCTAGAAAGTCATGATTAATATTTAAAAACAGTGTAATCAAACTACCAAGCAAGAAGTAACATATAAAATACATAAGCTTGATACTTGAAACACATAATGTACATCAGAAATTATTTAGAATACATAGTCACCATTGATGAGCTTACCTGTATGTTGAAACTATCATAGAAACATACTTTGTTTTACCCATCAGTATAGGAGCTTAATAAATGATTCACATTAATACATGAATTCATAAAACATTATGTCATGTTCTCTAACATATATCTATATCCTATAAACAAATTATTATACTTTCAGAAAATTTTATATAAAAATATGGACTGACTTGTGTTATAAACAGTTATTTTTGTCCAAAGTTCTAGTTCATTTCAAATGGTTACTGATAAGATGGTGAGCATATAATACTGGGGTTTTTCCTGATTACTGATACACTCACAATAATACCCACTTTAGATTTCTATTTTGTAACCACATTGATTAAAATGTTTCTCCCTCTTAGGAGACAGATATCTGAAGACAGAAGAATGGAATTTCTTCTCTATCCTCTGCCATTTGAACATTTCTATAAACTCTGATGATGCCCTGTGCCCTTACGGTTTTGCATACAAGTTTCTCACTATGACCTCAAACATTTATCTTTCCAGTTATTGATTTTTTTCATGTCCTAAGTTTCAGAGAATTCAGCTTTTTTAATCAGCAAGTCATTCCTGAAGTAAGTTTTTATTTCATCAACAGGAGAAAGTAATCAATGTACTAATTCTGTAGCTACCCAAATGATGACTAATAGATAACTCTTATTCTCTGACTAGTAGATGGCAAGGACATCCTGACAGACATTATCACACATTCTGAGAATATTTTTAATCTAGGAGGACCATGAATTTGAATTATGGTGACTTTAAAAAGTATGGATTTTGCATTATTTTTACTTAGATATTTATAATATAAACCATTTTTTGT
This sequence comes from Peromyscus aztecus, assembly GCA_902168405.1. NCBI lineage: Eukaryota > Metazoa > Chordata > Mammalia > Rodentia > Cricetidae > Peromyscus > Peromyscus aztecus. The sequence continues at coordinate 13,538 of CABHPQ010170729.1, read as the reverse complement.
TATATTTTCAATTTCTCATAACAGGTAAGAAAAATGCAAAGAGATATATTTCATTCTTCTGTTATTTGTATTTGAAATGAGATATTTGGGGAAGTTCAGTGATTAGAGTTGAGACAGTTCTTGCTGGTCAGAATTTAGAGACTGATAAAGAAGCAAAATTCAGTACAACTTCATAAGGCTTTGAAAGTGAAACCAGCTACAGGTGTCCACTATTTTCTTGATATGGAGAACATGAATTTGATGAGCTAGATCAAGTCTTCCTACAATACTGACAAGCAAAATGGTAACGAGTCACCTTTGCACGGCCTCAATCTTCCTATGACACTTAGAGCACAGCCCACACTTTCAGAGATTTTGGAAGGACCACAAGGTGCCCATCCATTCAGAATACTTTGTCCTGTGAGGTGAAGAAAGTTACAAGGTAATTGTCTTCAGTGTGGAGTACAGTCCTGTCTCATTTCTGAAGAATGGAACGCTAACACATAGAAATAAGACTCAATTTGTGCCCGTAAGTGCATTAATGTCCCTATTTCCTGACTGCCTGAGCAAATCAGTCAGGGAAACACAGATTCTATTCATTGAAACTTGGAACCTTTGCTCTAATGTCTACTAGTTTATACCTTTGACTCTAGCTGAGAGAATGTTAAGATGTGACAGATATATTTGACAGTGTAAATCTTACTTCTCTGGGATTCCAACTTCTAGAAGTTCCATCCAGGCCATATTTGATGTCATTAGCTGACCCTGACCATCACAGTGCTTTACACAACTCAACATTACACTTTGGGGAACCTCAGTCTGTTCCCTTGTCCTGTACTTAAGGAAGACAAGGGGCATGTGTTATAAAACAATTAACTGCCAGGTTATTAAAGTAGTTACATGCCTTTTCTCTTCTAGTTTAAGTAACACTTTAAATAATTTCCTATAATTTATATTGTGTTTTCAAATTAATTGATTTTATTATTTAGAGTAGTTTTAGATTCATCAAAAAATTGAGCTAAGTAGAAAAACTGTTATTCTTTTGGAAATGTGGCCACTAAAAATAGTGCTAAACCGAACAATAAAGCTATATTTGCTGATACTACTTCTTGGTGTTATAACAATATCAATGGTGCTTAGAAAATGGGGTGAGCACCTTAACACAATAGCATAATAGTTCTCAGCATCAAAAATATACCAATATAAAAGCAAAGGTTAGACAGGACCTAATGGCTTCACATTTTCAGAAAGATGTAATAATCCATCTCTGTGTATAGTTGAAGGAAAATGAATTATTTGGACCTTCTCCTATACATATTTCATAGAAAGAGTTGAGACTGTGGCTATAATTTCTAATCTACTCTTGAATATTAAGACAGATATTGGGAGGAAAAAGTTGCCAAATATAAGTAGTCCATCAGGTTATGTATTTTTCATGATTATGAGATTTTTCAGCATACATTTACATTTAATTATGCATGTGCTGTGGAATGCATTCCTCTTTCACAGAAAATAAATGTTAGTAGGGGTTATATAAATTGTAGGTCTCTATTATGCATTTTTGATGATGACTGATTTGCATTATGATCTCAGATGATTTTTATCAGGCACAGCTAGCCAGATTCAAAATAGTATCTAGAAGCCATTGTGTGACAAATCGAATAGGTGAATTGTATTAATTCCTAGAGAAGTCATGGAAGGCAAAGATATTTCTTTAAGGCTTCTAGCTTGCTTTTTATTCCAAGACATGCTTTCTAAACCTTGCTTTGATGGCTGTGTGTGCTAGATAATGAGTCAATGTAATTGGAATTCGGTTATTTTAAAGGGGTTCTACATAAAGGCCAATTATTGATTCATTTGCTGTACTTGCTTATCCATCCACCATATGCCAGAGGTGAGATGAGTTTGAGAAATGAGAAAGTCTGATGTGCAAAAGACATTGACTCTGCTCATAAAGAACTTGTAGGTAAGATAACGACAAAGACTGGGTTTGGACTTCTTTCATTGGTATTAATATGAAGGAAATTAGAAATAAAAATTCCACCACCTGAAGATCTTTTTTGAGTTGTATTGAGAGCTCTGGAGTGGACATGATAGTGGAAAGCCATTCCAGCAGGGCAGAGTACAAATGACACTGAGCCATGGTAGAAGGAACCGAACCATTTGAAATGCTTCCCTCTGTAATAATATGTAAATGTGAAGTCTCCTTTTATTGGGGGTGGGTAGGAGAAAAGAAGATAGAGAGACCTTTTCTAAAGACCCAGATCTTATGTAGCTGTGGAAATGGTGATTCATTTCCCAAAGGGTCCAGAGTGGTAGTTTCAACTCAAGGGTCATGAATATCCTGCAGATCAGATATTTACATTATGATTAATAACAGCAGCAAAGTTACAGTTTTGAAGTAGCAGTGAAAATAATTTTATGGTTGGGGTCACCACAACATGAGAAACTGTATTAAAGAGTCTCAGCATTAGGAAGGTTGAGGATCACTGGTCTAGAGTATCTGCATTGGAAGACTCTAAAGTTTAAAACCTGGTTATGAAAAGTGGGAATATAACTAACACTGCTAATTATGTGCACTTAGATATAGCTAGGAATAAAAGGTCTTGTGATTTGAGTACAATTTAGACAAGCATGGAATAGTTAGGTAGTTACTGTTTCAGAGCTATGAATCTACTATCTGCAGAGAAGACCACAGATTTCTAAAGGGAGACATTAGATGGTTTGGACATGTACATAGACTGGATAAAAATTTTAGAACAACAAATACAATTCATTTCTAAAAGATGTTAGCTGTAGATATTTTTATTTTGGGGAACAGAGGTATGTCTATCATGAAACATTGTCATTTAAAATATTTGTTAGCCTAATGAATGAAGTTTTTATAAGTAGATCATATAAGAAATTAATTTATGGAAAGAGATAGCTAGATAGCATCTATAAGTCTAATCTGCTTAAAAATAATTAAATTAAGTATTCAATTTAATTTACATGACACTTAACAATTCTGGCTAACAGCAATTATAATGTTAATTTAAGAATATATCTTCAACATATATTGAATTATTTTTCTTATTTAAATACAGTTATATAGTTTTATTTGAACTTACCATTCATTGCTACTGTAGAATGCACTGAATCCAAAAGTCTAATTCTCACACTATCAAAAAGGTAGCAGTGTTTTCTTATAATGATATGGAGTAATTCACTAAATGATCTTGGGCATGCAAATAATTTTTAACTAAGAAACAGATTTGCATCAGGTGATTGACAATATTAGAAGAGTATGGAAATTGGGAAGTACGGGATGAATAGTGGTAGAAAATCCACAGTCCTATTGATGGGAAGTTATTATCATCTCAATATCACATCTAGTCACACTGTATGATCCAACCACAGGAAACATAAAGTTACAGAGACATCAAAAAGCTAGACAGTGATAGATTTCAGTTGCTTCCTGCATAGAAAATTTCTTATAAAACACAAATTGTACAACAAACCAATTTAAAGCTATTAATAAGATATGAAATATTCTTGCTTTTAATGATTCTAATTTAAATTTCTATAGCATAATATCTTATTCCTATTTCAAATGTTTGTTTTAGAATTAGATGTAATGCCTTAATTCTAAATCTATAGCAACAAGCTTGTAGATTTAGGAGAACAATACTTCATCTGAATGGGAAACATTCAGAATTCAACATAGTGCGACTATTGGTTTCAATCTGAACACACAGAGCCTTATGTAAGTTCTATTAATCTTTTTTCCTTCTCTACATTCTTTCACAAGCATATTTCAAAACTCATTTTACACCCCGAAGGACTCTTTATGAAGGAAACAAAATAGAGTATGATTATTTCTAAAAGAGAATAATAGAATCATAAAAATAAAATTATATTATACACACTCTTATTTGATTTAGTAACTGACAAAAGTTGAATCAATGAAATATCCATTCCTAGATGGTTACTGTGTTTTGAAATAATAAATGCCTTGAGAAATCAAAATTTCCAGTTTTCAAGAATACTACATATGTTCCTCATTTGAGTTTACTAATATTTTGAAAGACAGTCATGTAGAATTCTAAAACCATCTCAGAAATACCTAGGAGGACATGCTCCATGAATTGGGCTGTTATGGTTACATGCATATTACTTATCTCATGAACAAAATGCTAAGAGCTATCAATGCATGGAGTTTGTGTGCTTTTTAGGGTTGGAAGAAGATCTATCAAGTACCACAAACTCCAAAGACTTTCTAGGGGACTATAGATCATAAGCCCGAATTCTTATAAGGAGTGTTCTCATTGTCTTTAGAAATATTATATAATGTGAGGACAGAGTTTAAATCCAGACCATAACAATATGGCTACATAAGTGATCAGGATGTACTTTAGTTTGCTGTACTTTTGCAGATCTCTTAAGGGTTCACAATGTTCCCTGCTTCTTCAGCAAACATAACATTCTTAAAATTATGCCTGTGTTATGCTTGTTGAAATTCAAGGATCAGAAGCACATGTTATAGATAACAAATAGAAGGGATCACCTGGGAGGAATGAACTCTGTAAAATGGGCAAATGCCAGGGAGGTGACTCCAAAGACCAAAAACTACCCATTCGCAGATTTGCTATTTGACTTATGATTATTTCTCATTCCAAAGGTAGTTTGAGGATGTAAGATGTGTTCAGGAGAGTCACATGAATCCAGAGGAACATGCAAGCTTGGTGATCTTAAAATCTCTTTGTAGATTCATGATCTTATTTGGTATTAGAATGATAGAAACTGAACCATTGGCCATAAGAGACAAAGTCAAAACATTGTACACAGAAACTATGCATGTCTGGCTTCCTTGTATTAGCAACTTTTACAAGTACCTTTGCTCCTAGGATTTTCATCGTGTTAAACCTGAACAATTTAAAATATACCTATCACTCCCTGGCACCCTAGAGACGAATGCTCAGTAGTGGTAGCTGTAATTATTATTGAGCTTCAATTACAAGTACTAATTGATCTGAATTTGCTAGTGGGACACCTGATGGGAATTATTTACACAATAATATAGTGTGACAGATGGTTAGGCCATAGTTATCAAAATCACAAATGAAATAAGAATATTCCCACCCTTTCTATATTTTGTTAATAGAGTAGAGAGAATTTAACGTGCATAAGCTTCCTGAGTATAAAAATTCATTTCCACCTCACTTAACTCTATCAATTATACAATATAAAAATAACTTTAAAACTTACTTAAGGGGGGGGTGGGGAGGTGTCTCTTGCTAGCCAGCCTCATCTACCTGGCAAATTCCAAGCCAGGTAGATACTCTGTATCGAAATACAGAAACAAAACCCAAATATGGTGGACAGCCTCTGAGAAGAGATGCCTGAGGCTGAGTGATCCCTGACTGCTACATTCACATGCATACATGTGTATCATCCTAACCCCAACAAAAACTTTACTGAAACAAACCCCTCTGAATTCTTCTAGTGATAAGATCATCAGTGGGGTATACTAGTAGGCAGAAACCTCTTGGAAACTTCCTTTTTAATTTTTAAAAATGTTTTCTGTGTATGAGTGTTTTGTCTGCATTTATGTCCAAGCATGTGTGTGCCTAGTGTCCTCAGAGACCAGAAAGGACACTTATCCCCTGGAAACGGATTTATAGATGGCTGTGAGTTGCCATGTGGCTGTTGGGAATTAAACCTGGGTCCTCTGGAAAAGCAGGCAGAGCTCTTCACTACCGAGTCATTTCTTCAGCCTGGAAAATTCCTTTTAATACACGTTCTTTGAGTCAATTGTATTCAGGGCTCAAGAGGGGTGCAGAATTTCGGGTATTTGGTACAGGGCATCTTAATAACCAAAGGGCAAACACGGCTCATCATTAATTTGAGAAAGGCAATGTACAGTATTTATTCTAAAAATACATATTTATTTGATAAAGGTATAGCACAATATTTATTTGATAAAGTATTTTTAAATCACTGAAATGCCAAGCTTCTATTTAATACAAACAACTTTCATTTTATCCCAGCTGTAAGTTTGCTTCTGTTAAATGTGCTGTAGAACTCTTAGCTGGCTAGAAATTAAAGCCAACCAAATCGATTCTACACAAACTTTCAGGTACAACCTTTTAATAAATACTACACAATCTAGGTATTTATTAATTTATTAATCCATGGTTGAAATTAATGCAGAACAAACTTCTTTTCAACATACTTTCAGAAAAGTCATTATTTGAAATAATTATTTCTGACTTTAAAGATTCTGAACTAACAGTATCTGAGAAGTGGTATAGAATCATCAGACAACTCTTCTTGGATGTTGGATACAGAACATCCCACCAAAGTTAAAAAACAAGAGAGAGAGAGAGAGAGAGAGAGAGAGAGAGAGAGAGAGAGAGAGAGAGAATGTGTGTGAAAGTTGGATAATAGGAGCTATTCTTAATCCCATTATCATAATCAGGTAAATCTGGATGGAATCTAGACTCTGGTATTCATTAGCTATGAGATTATGAAAAATAAACAAAAACGACTTGTGGTGGTATTGTGTTCCCCAAAATATTGTGTATGCTAATAAACTTATCTGGGGTCAGAGAACAGGACAGCCACAATATTAAACATGAGGATAGGCAGTGGTAGCACACGCCTTTAATCCTAGCATTCCAGAGATAGAAATCCCTCTGGATCTCTGAGTTCAAGGCCACATTGGAAACAGCCAAGCATGGTGACACATGCCTTTAATCCCAGAAAGCCAGCCTTTAATCCCAGGGAGTGGTGGTAGAAAGCAGAAAGGTATATAAGGCGTGAGGACCAGAAACTAGAGGCATTTGGCAGGTTAAGCTTTTAGCTGGTTAAGCTTCTGGCTTTCGAGCAGCAGTTGGGATATGAGGACACAGAGGCTTCCAGTCTGAGGAAACAAGACCAGTTGAGAAGTTGGCCAGGTGAGGTTAGCTGTGGCTTGTTCTGGTTCTCTGACCTTCCAGTGTTCACCCCAATAACTGGCCTCAGGTTTGACTTTATTAATAAGTACCTTTAAGATTCATGCTACAATGACTTTAGCACAGTTCATGGCACAAGCAAGGAACGTATTTTCAAACGCATCATTTTCCTTTCCTTCCTCTAAACATAAGTATTTTGAAGTTACTTTTTTGCCTATAGTAGTGAATTCCTTTACTGTGTTTCTATAAACAGAAGCTTGGTTAAGAATTCAATAACATTTGCATATTTCTGCTCTTGAATTTTTCCCCGTGTTCTTGACTCTGAATAGGGGTAGTGGAAATTTGTTTGTGTGTGTATGTGTGTATGTGGTGCATGATATATTTGTGCATGTATGTGAATATCTGTGTGTATATTCACAAAACAGTAGGAAGATTAAAATGCTTATTTCCTTACAAAGTATTTACCAGGATATTTCATAATATTTTTCTGTAACAATACACCTGCATACTGTGGATGAAATATACAAATATATAAAATTCCCTGATTAGGGGGCAAGAATATAACTCAGCCAAAGACCTAAGTATGGTCTTTAAAACCTACATAAAAAAATGCCAGGCATGGTGGTGTGTTTGCAATCCCAATGCTGGGGAGGCAGAGACACAGGCAGATCTTTGGGGTTCACTGGATAGCCAGTCTAATGTACTTTAAGAACTTTCCGATAGTGAGAGACCCTGTCTAATAAAAACGGAACACAACATTGGAGAAACATCACCCATGGCAATTCTGTGGCCTCCATGTGTGTACCCTCACATGTACCTGTACACATGAACATGCACATGCATATAAATTTCTTGCATTTTAATTTTAATATTCTTTTCCTTTATCTTTCCTCCTCCTCCATTCCCCCTCTCCTTCTCTGCTTCCCCTCCTCTCATTCTCCCCCTCCTCCTCCCTCCCTCCTTCTCACTTCCTCCTCTTTCTCCTCCTCCCTGCCTCCTCCTCCCTTTCTCCTCCTTCTCCTCCTTCTTCTTTCTCCTCTTTTTTTCTCCATTATTATCACTACCTCTACCACCACCATCATCATCTATTTGTTTCTACATAGAATGTTTAGGGCATACCTTCAGAGACAATGACAAATCATCCCTGTAACTGCCACCCACTCTAGAAAAGAGAGAGTGTATAGTCAACAGTGCAAAAATGTCTCATCACAATTCATCTCTTGCTTTTAGCACATAGCTGTCTCAGAATACATAAGCTCATTCCTGCATTCATAAGAAACCACAAGGTGGGTATCATGGAATCTGCCATGAGCTGATGAAAGACGAGGTGATGATTCTTGAAGAACAAGTGTGGGTGTAGTGTATTTTATATTTCTTATCTCTCGTGCCATCACTGTCTCCTCCTTTTGGGGTGCAATTCAAGATTAAGATTACCTGACTATATGAAGCCTTCTGGCATAACTGGTGCATTTCCCTTATTTTAATATAAGAAATTGGAGCCTGTGAGATAGCTCAGTGGGTAAATAAACTTGCTGTGCAAGCCTGGGACCTGAGTTTGGAGGAGCTAGCCAACTCCACAAAGCTCACCTTCAGTCTCCCACATGTATGGTCTGACACATTCATGCCTACATACATCATGATCCCACACACACTAGCAATAATAAAATATTTTGAAAATAGAAGAAATAGTAAGATTAACAATTCTATTTACATGGGAATTCCATAATTATAAATATTAAATAGAATACTTTCTTATACCCATGTATGTTCCAATTATAATACTCTAAAGCTTATGCGAAGGTATTTTCCACTTGATCAAGTCATTTTAAGTAGATGAAAACTTTTCCTCTTTTCCCAACCACATGCGTCTTCAGTTCATTCTGAAGTCTAACAAATGGTAAGAGTCCATAATGCAAGAAAATTCTTTAATTAACCTAAAAGCATGTTATCACATGCTGCTGTTATTTAAAACACTCAGTTGTGAAGTTAATTTTAATATGTGTCATCACTGTTATACATTGACTTGTCCACTTTTGCATTCAAGGCTGAAATTCTTTGTCAATAAATAATGTGTTCATATGGAACCGTGGTGTATTCCTACACTCACTTTTTCTCAATAAGCACTGCTCTGGAACATGACTAACTGTTCCAATTATATCTAAGTCTAGTGACATGGGACACTGGGGATTACTATAGACATCACTGACAATTGTGAAGTGTGGCAGGCAACAGATAATCAACCAATGACATTGCCTCCTAGAATGGTGGAGAGATGGGTTGAGTCTGTTTGCTCCATCTTGTTTTGAAACTTGGTTTTTAAAAACTTGACTCATATATTCTGGCCATACCTTCTATTTTCTACATTTTCCCTACTGTTCACCTTGCCATTCACCATCTTCTTGACAGCAAACTTTTCTCTGAAATGTCAAAAGCCAAATGAGAAATGGCCTTTACAAATCTATTTGAATTTAATATAAGAATGCTGGTGTCTCCTGTAGAGTTCTTGATTCTTCATTCGCCCCTTCAGTACACGAATGTGCATATTTATTTTAATTTTCCCCAACATAATATTTTTATTGATTATTTAGTAATATCAAATCATGGACACCAATCACACTTCCCAGTTCTCCCAGGTCCATCCCCCACCCTTGTGACCTCCCCCACCCCAAAAGTAAGAAAAAAAAGTCCAACTTGTGGTGCTCATATACTCACTGGAGAATGGTCAAACTCCCATTAGCCAGTCTCTTCAAGAAAACTGAGTCCTTCCCCACCTGCACCCCCACCACAAGCCATTGATTGTGGAGAACTACACTTCAGCATCCTTATCACAACTTTTAAGAGTTCTCTTCCATGGTTTCCTGTCTAGGTTGTCACTTTTGGGGGAGTGGGGGGGGGATCGGAGGGTAGGGGTTGTCACGGAAGCCTTCTATGTCCCTCTTTTTCAACTGTGAGTCTGAAGTCATTTCTGCTACTGCAGAAGTAGCTTCCGTGCCCTTTACAGCCAGCAAGAGCATGGATCATGGACTTCCATGTGATTTCTGGCTGCATCACAGACCACTCACATCCTCATGGCCTTCGGAGGTAACACAGGCCAAGGACATCAACACAGTTCCCAGCTGCAGCAGGACCAAGAACACAGACATGGCCCTCCCTTGGCAGCAGCATGGACCACAGACATCAACATGGCCTCAGGCGGCTGTACAGGCTAAGCTCACAACCCAAAATAGAGGTATATTTTAATTCCCTGCTGAGACAAAGCTCTAAGAACAAGATACTCTATAAAAATCTAATTATTTATGAACTGATTGTAAACTATCTTATTTCTTCATGAGATGCACTGTTGTTTCTCATGCTTAAAAATTTAATGCTATAAATATTTAGTATCACGCTGACAACACATTTATTTTTCTCTCACCTTGTTGCAAAAAATTTTAGGCACAGTAAGAATTGCAGCTCATGTTGACAATATTGACTAGCAGTGAAATCAATATATCATTCAGAAGTTCTGTAACTTGCTGGTTTTTTAGGCTAACTATGGGTTAGGAACATCTGTCCTACTCTGTCTTGTCTGTTTATTAACGACACATTTTGATTAATGTAGAAGTGAGGTTACATGAAGATTATTCAGAATCAGTAACAACAATGCCAAACAATATAACCTGATACACAAAATATCCTAATAATCACCATGGGGTAACTATTATAGAATAATTTGAATGAAAGTCATTCCAATTTAATAATATTTTTCTCCATCTATTCTGATAATGTATTATGTATTTGTCTATTTTCAGCTTGTCATATATAAAGCAAGAGAAAGCTAAATATGAGGTTGAATCTGCAAAACTGGTTATATTTTAAGTATATGTGAACTCTGTAATAGAGCAAAAATTCTGTATTGGGGAGGACATTTAGTTTCCTCCACAGCCTAGGAATGCTGCCTTCTACTTCCCATTGGCTATGCATGGATTGTCTAGTTGCAAGCAGGCAATGTTTGCTTTTGGTTACCTAAAAAACAAAATGAGTCCTAGGGTATTATTTTTGTTTTCAGTCTTCTAGAGTGTCTAAAAGAAAAAACAAATGTGAGCTTGATACTTATGCTTTAAAATATTTAAATTGCTGCATCCTAATACAGAAACTTAATTTAAATTTTTTTCTGGATTTCAAGTGCTCAATAGTTCTGATCAATGATATGCAAGAAGCTTTGTGCCTTTTTTTAGATAACAAATGTCAAGACAGAAGGATTCATGTCTGTTCTTTTTCATGTCTTTAGCTATATTTACAAATTAAGATCTTTCATTATTAAGAGGCTCTGGGTGCTGTGTGATTAGATATTCTAAGTTCCAGAAGTGGTCTGTGAACACCTGCCTCCCCTCTCAAACTCAGAAGCAGAAGAAATCTGTTTCCTGTTGCCACTGAGACTTTCATGTATTGTAAACATTTTGTATAGTATGAATTACACATTTTACTGATTTAGCTGTCAAGTTAGACTTGGAATTCTGAAGTAGTCAATTTTCATCTCCCCAAAGTTTTATTTCCTTACTTTGTGTGTGTGTGTGTGTGTGTGTGTGTGTGTGTGTGTGTGTGTCTTATGTTCCCGAGTGTATGCATGTGTATTGTGTGTGTGCAGGTGCCCACGGAGGAGAAAACAGAGGGGCAGATTCCCAAAGATTGGAGTTAACAGGTAGCTGTGAACATTTAGACATGGATGCTGGGATCCAGGTATGTCTTTTGGAAGAACCACAAGTGCTCATCATGTCAGAGCCTCTAATTGATCCAATGTTGATAACAATGCTTTGGCCTTTGAAGTCACACTGAGTCATCTTATGGCAGCAAAAGTGAAAACATGCTGGTCAATTTTCATGCTCATCCATAACATTTTAGTTTTAGGACACTAATGACTGGGTGGTATTTGCTGCATTTCTGATTCAGAAGCTCTGGGGATGGGGTGTAGCACTTTGTTTTACTTGTAAATTCCCAGTTGCTATTGTCGCTGCCAGTCATGGGGGGAGGAGGGCACACTGTGGGAGCTGTTGCTGGAGGGCATTGTAGTTACATAATACTTAAACAATTTGTTTGTTCTGATAATCCAGTAATATTTAACGGCTTAGCTAGGCTGCTTTCTGAGCTCTGTTCTTTCCAGTCTTCAGTAGTAAGTGAAATATTTCTCAGCCATACATTTTAATATGTCAAAATGACAAATTATTTGATTAGCTGTGATAAAATACTATCAACATTTAAAAAATGAAAATGTTTGAAGAATTTTTCAGTGGTATGCATAATTGAATTATGATTTAAATCCATGGATCATAAAATACAGTTGGAATTCAAAGAAAGTTAACAAGCTTAAATAATAATTGACTCACAATGGTACTAAGTTCTTCAGAAAAGCAGGCTGGATCATGAATTTAAACAATTTCATACATTAATCTACTTGGCCCACTCTACTAATTGGAATGCACACTTACAGCATAGGATGTGACAGACTCGGTGAAAGATTATTTCTCTGCCAGGGCATATTCAATATTCAATTATTTTCTTGTTAATAATTTATCCAGCATAATAGAGAAAACACAGTAAATAACCATCTGTCTGGAGAGTCCCCTTTTATATTTACAAATAGTCACAGCACAGACTCTCAGCAAGAGACTTGCAGAAGGAAAGGGCATTTCAAGCTAAGTGCTCAAGTGCAATTGTTTTCTAGACTTCTTTCACTGGCATGGTTGTTCTCTGCTCCTCCCCTCAAGGAAACCACCTAAAGTTAGCCGAGAGGGGGAGAAGATAGGAAAATTAAAGATTCTCTCTCTCTCTCTCTCTCTCTCTCTCTCTCTCTCTCCATATATATATGGAGATATATATGATATATATACATATATATCACAAATATTTAGGTGGTATCTGCAAGAAACAAATTTTCACGACAGCACAAGTCTTGATTGTCCAATATGAAGTTGAGATTCTCAAAATGGCCTCCATTTTTTGGCATGATGGTGAGAGAACTACTACGAGAGCAAGCACCGTGGTTGCAGCCAGTAATGAGTTAATGATGGAGGAGGAAGGCATCATGACACACAGGAGCAGACTGTGCAAGGTCGACACCTTAGTCTTTCAGAGATTGGTGAGTACGGACTAACAGTCCCATCTGGCAAAGATGCTGAAGAAAGAATGATACATACTTTTTTATGAATAATGAAGTGGAAATTTACAATCTTGGGGCTTTTCATTTATTTATTGTTATCCTGTCCTAAAATGTGTTTTTGGTATATTTGGCAGGAAATGTTGAAACTGGTCCTCAGATTGAGTTTGGACAACTTTGAGGTGGTAACTTATTTAAATCATGGTTTATAGTCAGCATGTAGAGTAGAGTTCCTATAGCTTTAATAACCACTCTTATTTGCTCACAGATTCACTGAAATAACTTTCAAAAAGAGTGAATTTTATAAAACAAAGATGTGATGTTCGTATGAATTCCATTAATTAAAAAACATCTTTGTGAAAAACACTATATTAGACTCATCTGCCCTTTCTGACCTTTGAGACCAATACATTGTCAGGGCTTTCAGATGCCCTTAATGCTTTTTGTTTTGTTTTGTTTTGATTTTTGTTTTTGCTGTTGCTGGTGTTGTG
>CABHPQ010170728.1:38520-58769 GCA_902168405.1 Peromyscus aztecus | reverse complement strand
TGCTTGCTTCTCCTGAATTCATGCTTTGTTAATAAACATCATTTCCTGACACTCTTGTAGTTTAACAGTTTCAAAACTGGGACAACTGCCTGCTGGTTATACAATTTTCAGCATGAACACATGGAGAGGGGAGGGTAAAGTGTTCCTGCCATGACTCTATAGTAGAAACTGAATGATTATCCAAGACCTTCACCAGGCTGGCTTCCTCCATTTGTGCCTGTAAGTCTGGGACTAGGAAGTTTACAGTGTGGAAAACAATTAGTAACACATGTATGTCATCAAACAAAAAGGGGCAGAAATATGGACTCAAAGGTTCAGAGGGACTTGGATTCAAGTCTTAGACCCTTCGTCAAGTGGCATCTGCTTTGTCGCAGTCTTCATCAGTAAAGCAGGGTCATGGCTGCCTCAGAGAATTTACATAAAACAAAACTATATTCCTCAGAAAAGAGTCAAATGTTGCCTTGTGTAGCATATATATCCATTAGTGTGTAGTTATTACATACAGCTTTATGAATGGCAGACAAAATTTGTTCAGAAGAAGACAGAGACAATGAGAAGGTACTTTGGTATTATTAAACACAGAATCCCTGCCTATCTTTGAATCCACCAATGCCTACACACTGTTTAATGTAGAAATTTCAGCAGCTTGTCTACACTGGAGAAGAGAGCATGAGGAAAGAGGGTGCTTGCCATGCTAAGTAAGCTATATAATGTATTGAAAAGTATGTTAGTGGAATTTAACTGTTTATTCCAAGTGACAATTGATGCATAGAGTATTTATTTTCTGGGTTAATACACACTTTGTTTTCATCTACAAAAAAATTAATGAGGGATGAGTTGCAACAATGATTTCCATATCTCACTATATCAGCTTCTCTATGTCGAATGCACTAAATCAGAGATTTAAAGCTGCTATGGTGTGATAGTGTAGTGCATTCAATACCGTGAGCAGATTCTTTGTTTTTTCATTGATTCACCAAGCTTCTTCACTTATTAGGCCATTTACACAGTAATTTCTAAAAATCTCACTTATTTACAATAAATATGACATTTTTCCCAGAAAAAAGGAACAAATAGAATTTAATAGTAAGAATTAGTAACACTCTCCATTGTGGCAAAGATGTCTGCTCCTTGTCTGGGTGTCTGATTCCTTATAGTTTTAAGAATGGGATGTTTTGAGACTATACCTTTTGAATATCTGCAGATATGTCTGGGAAGAAAAGCTCTCTGAACCCTTGAGCTATGATAATTTTTCATGATTCTTAGTTTAGTTATTATTGTTAGTGGATTGGGCATCTGAAAAAACAAAATTAAAGATTGAGTAGAAACAGGCTGTCTGTATAGACAGACTACTAAGCTATAGTCAAATCACAGTTAAGAAATCTAGATACTTACTTTGAAATCCTAATAATACAAGCCAGTAATGAGTGGGTTTTCAACAGGGGACTATGAACCCCAGTTTTTCTTCAACTTATTTAACTGACCTCACTTCTTTAGGTCACATGACTATGGAGAGCCTTTTGCCAATGGCTGAGGCACCAGATTCCTGCTGTTTATATAATGAGGTCATATCAATCAATGTTTGTGAAGAACATATTCTCCACAGTAGAACATTCCTTACTTAAATGTCACAAGTTCCAGATGCTCTTAGAGTTTATAATATCAGTGTACCCATTATAATTATTGATGTGGCAAACCTCTTCCTGAAAGCTGGAGTGGATTTTCTGATAGGTTTACTAAGAGGACTCAGCTCCTTGTAGGCTGCTGGAATAGGTTGTTTCATCTGTCTACCTGTCCAAAGGGCTATGCACTACATGACAGCTCAGTTCAAAAACATGAGCAATGACATAACAAAAAATGAGTCACTGGGTTAGAAGTCATAGCCTTTACAATCTGTAATCTAATCATAAAGTGACATCCTGTCATCATCAAGAGTCACTGGATATGCATCCAGAGAAGCATGAAGAACTGGAGTTGAAAATCACTATGAACTGTGCCAGGAAGTGACTTAACACAAAGAGCAGCTCCTGCATTGGCTGGTTGAGTTACTGGGAGAAAAGTGCAACTAGGCTCCAACTGGAGGCAACCTGGTCATCCTTACAATAATCTTAGCCTGGTAGAGCCATTAAAGATTCAATGAAGGACCCATCCCTGACATAACTTAACCTTGCAGGGCCTGTTCACTTTGGCAGTGTCACAAATCGTCATCTTCTTAAGTGACTGAAACAGAATTGAAATAACTGCTCTTCAACCTTTGTTCTGTGGACTCACAAGGAGAGAGGCATACTGGGTTACCATCAAGATTATTTTAAAAACTTTCAAAACTAAAAAATAAAATAATAATTCTTTTTAAATATTTATACAATGAGTGGATAAATTACATGAAATACAGGGTCAAGAAGTAAACTTTCTCAAATTTCAGCACCTTATTTTTTTATTAAGAAAAAATTGACTGGGCGTTGGTGGCGCACGCCTTTAATCCCAGCACTCGGGAGGCAGAGGCAGGCAGATCTCTGTGAGTTCGAGGCCAGCCTGGTCTCCCAAGCGAGCTCCAGGAAAGGCACAAAGCTACACAGAGAAACCCTATCTCGAAAAAATAGTATTTATTTTACATACCAATAAAAGATCACCCTCTTCCTTCCTCCCACCCCTCCAGCCACCCCACCAACTTACCCCCCATTCCCTCCTATCAGAAGGCAAGGCCTCCCATGGGGAGGTACATTGAGTAGAAGTAGGTCCAAGACCCTCCCCCCTGACTCAAGGCTGTGTGAGGTGTTCCATCATAGATACTGGACTCCAAAAAGCCTACTCATGCACCAGGGATGAATTGTGAGCCTACTGCAAGGGGCTCCTTAAGCAGATCAAGCTACACAACTGTTCTGCTATGCAGAGGGCCTAGTCCAGTCCCATGCAGGCTCCACAGTTGTTGATCTAAATTTCATGAGTTCCCACTAATTTGGTTTGGTTGTCTCTGTAGGTTTCTCCATCATGATCTTGATGCCCTTGCTCATAGAATCTCCCTTCTGTCTCTTTGATTGGACTCCTGGAGCTCAGCCTGGTGTTTGGCTGTGGATCTCTGCATCTGCTTCCATCAGTTACTAGAGAAAGGCTCTATGATGACAGTTCAGGTGTTCATTGTTCTGATTACTGAGGTAAGCTAGTATAGGTACCCACTCCAATATTGCTAGTAGTCTAAGCTGGGGTCATCCTTGGGGATTCCTGGGAACTTCCCTAGCACCCAATTTTCCCTATCCCCATGATATCTCTCTCTATCATGGTATCGCTTTCATTTCTCTCCCATTCCTTCCCTATTCCAACTTGAACATCCCATTCCCTTATGTTCTCCTCCCTCACCCCCTACCCCCCATTGTCCACCCCTCATCCCCAGTTTACTCATGGAGATCTCATCTATGTTCCTTTCCCAGGGCAATCCATGCATCCCTCTTTAGGTCTCCTTGTTAGCTAGCTCCCCTGGAGTTGTGAGTTGTAGTCTGGTTATCCTTTACTTTACATCTAGTATCCACTTATGAGTAACTATATTTATCCTTCTGAGTCTGGGTTACCTCACTCAGGATGATAGTTTCTATTTCCATCTATTTCCCTGCAAATTTCATGATATCATTGTTTTTCACTGATGAGTAGTACTCCATTGTGTATATGTACCACATTTTCTCAACCCATTCTTTGTTTGAAGGACATCTAGGTTGTTTCCAGGTCCTGGCTATTACAAATAATGCTGCTATGAACATAGTTGAGCATGTGTCCTTATGTTATGATTGAACATTCCTTGGGTATATGCCCAAGAGTGGTATAGCTGGGTCTTGAGGAAGACTCCCAATTTTGTGAGAAACTGCCATATTTATTTCCAAAGTGGTTGTACAAGTTTGTATTCCCACCAACCGTGGAGAAGTGTTCCTCTTGCTCCACATCCTATCCAACATAAGTTGTCTTCAGTGTTTTTGATCTTAGCAATTCTGACAGGTGTAAGATGGTATCTCAGCATAATTTTGATTTGCATTTCTCTGATGATTAAGAATGTTGAGCAATTCCTTAAATGTCTTTCCGCCACTTGAGATTCTTTTGTTGGGAAATCTATGTTTATCTCTGTAGCCCATTTTTAAATTGGATTGTTAATTAATTTGATGTCTAGTTTCTTAAATTCTTTATATATTTTTAGAGATCAGCCCTCTGTCAGATGTAGGATTAGTGAAGAACTTTTCCCATCCTGTAGGGTGTCATTTGTCTTATTTATTGTGTCCTTTGCCTTACAGAAGCTTCTCAGTTTCAGGAGGTCCCATTTGTTAATTGTTTCTTTCAGTGTCTGTGCTACTGGTGTTATATGTAGGAAGTAGTCTCCTGTGCCAAAGTGTTCAAGACTATTTCCTATTATCTTTTTTTTATCATGTTCAGTGTAACCAGTTTTATATTTAGGTCTTTGATCCACTTGGACTTGAGTTTTGTACATGGTGATAGATATGGATACAATCTTCTATATGTTGACATCCAGTTATGCCAGCACCATTTGTTGAAGATGCTTTCTTTTTTCCATTGTACATATTTGGTTTCTTTGTCAAAAATCAGGTGTTCATAGGTGTGTGGGTTAATGCCAGAGTCTTCAATTTGATTCGATTGGTCCACATGTTGGTTTTTATGCCAATACCAAGCTGTTTTTATTACTATAGCTCTATAGTAGACCTTGAGGTCAGTGATGGTTATGCCTCCATAGGTGGCTTTATTATACAGAAATGTTTTTCATTTCCTCTTTAAAAGCCTCTATCATCTTCATAAAGTTATTTTTAAGGTCACTTTCTTCTGCTTCTTCTACATTGTAATGTTCAGGTCTTGCTTTTGAGGAACTGCTAGGTTCTAGTGATGCCATATTGTTCTTTATGTTGTTGTATGTATTTTTGCAATGACATCTTCCCATCTCTTCCTCAATAAGTGAAAGAGGAACCTGTATCTGAGTGAGCTGCTCTTGGTCCAAATTGTGCTTGCTGTGTCTGTGTCCCATGGAGCCACTCTCAGTCCGATCTTAGCTCTTGGTTTAATTTGAGCTGGTAGAGTCTGTGCCTCATGGAGCTGTTCTTGGTCCAATCCAAGCTGGCTGATTCTGTGTTTCAGGAAGTTGCTCTTGGTCTTCTCAGGACTCTTTGTCCAATCAGAGCTGGTGGATTCTGTGTCTCAGGAAGTCTCTTTTCATTCAATGAGGGTTTTTGGTCTAATGAGAACTGGTGGATTCTGTGTCTTAGGAAGCCACTCTCAGACCAATGAGAGCTGGCAGATTCCATGTCTCAGGAAGCCACTCTTGGTCCAATGAGAGCTAGTAGATTCTGTGTCTCAAGAAGCCATTGGGGTGGCAGTGGGCTGGGTAGATTTGGAGTATGGTGTGGGTCTTATAGATTGCAGGTTCAAATGAGGGGGGGTTGGTAAGGAAGCCTGCTTGCAGGAGTCTTCCCCACTGGCCTGCAACTGGAGCAGAGAATGGTGGGGGTTTTCAGGGACTGGTTGTATCCCAGGGCTTAGGTCCTAGTGGTCGGACTTTCTGGGTGAAAGAAGAGTCACTCACCTCTTGGTCCAATGACAGCTGGTGGATTCCCTGTCTCTGGAAGCAACTGGGGTCACAGGGGGATAGGTATGCTTGCAGTAGGGCATGGGTCTTATAGATTTCAGGGTCTTATGGTGTATTTTGGTGGAGAAGCCTGCCCACAGGAGTCTTCCCTGCTGGCCAGCAACTGGGGCAGCGATGAGAAAATTTAAGCATCTTTTAAAGTGGAATGTCAATGTAAATTTGTTGAAGGACAGCTGAGAAATAGATATATTCACATAGTCATATAATATTCTTTATTTCTATAGTGATGACTGAACTAGAATTGAGTTATAGGATGGAAACTTTGGGAGGTATAATAAAGAATTACAAAATACTGGGAGTGACACATTGAGATCAGAAAGTTCTCTCCTGGGGTAAAATGTAGTGAAGAAGTATACTGATACATGTAGGCTAAGAGGGACAAAGGTATAATTCTTAGGAAAAAATAAATTGAAAAACTTTAAGATAATCTCCTAATGGAAACTGCTCAGAGCAGTGGTAAGATTTGAGTGATTTTTCTGAAGGTTATGTGATTGAAGTCTGGTACTTGGTATAGTGGTACTGACGCAATGGGAACTGTAAGTGGGAGGCAGATTAGTGGGAAGAAATTAAGTCTTTGTAGGCAGCATCTTTTAAATGGATTAAAGCTGCACTTCCATTGTCAGTTCTCACTAGAGCAAGGTGTCATAAAAGAGGGAACCAGTTCTCTAGTCCCTGACTTTCTGTCTCATGGTGAGATCTTCCTTTCTGGCTGGGTTCCTCTCATGATGTCTTCAAGAATGTTGAAAAGAAGACAAGAGGTCCCTCATCAAAGGCTAAACAGAGAAACTACCCAATCTTGGAGTTTCATTCTCTAGAATAGTGAGATAATAAACCTCCTATATTGGTAAAACCACAGCTATAGGTATCTAGTTAGCAGCAGGAAATGGAATTTTATAGGCTATTATAATGGATTTATTATAAACTCATTTAGCTGAATGTCTACCATCTATCTATCTGTGTGGATATCCATAATCTATCATCTACCATCTCTCTTCACAATAGAGGAAAGTTTGAAATGTAAAAGATATAGGAGAAAGAACTACAGTGAAGATGTACTTCCCATTCTGCTTTCTTCTGCTTTTCTTTGTCTGTCCTCATTTCCTTTGCTATGTTTCCCATTCTCATAGCCATGTGACCACATTGGGTTTCCAGCTCAGAAGCTCTCCTTCATATACTTCTTAAGAGAGAGGTTGTTTCCTCTTTGGAAGCTGAGAAAAGAGCACACCTTGTGAGACTGTTTAGGAACAGAGAGCTGAACAGATACTCTCATACTGTAGTTGACACATATCTGTTAATTGGCATCTTGACACAAACAATTCATAGCTTTTATTCTTTGTTTTTAAATGATTGTTTGTATAAATATAACACTTTTTACACAAACCATAATCATTTCTCAAGCAGTTCTGTCCATTTATAGGTAATACCAAGTTGACCATACAACAATGGCACTAAATAGATGTAATGGATTTAGAAACTTTATTTACAATTATGGAACTAGAGTGCTCAATAATATTCATGGATTCTTTGTTTTTATGCACACAAAAAAATTCATCTCATTTCTCCCAAGGGACAGCATATCTAGACATCCATTAAAATTCACAAAATATTCTCTCTCCCATGCTGATTTTAGTGCTAGTCTCTGTCATTCTTACTAAGGGAACAGTGACATATTTGATGTTTTTTTTTCCACATTTGCACCAGGAAGAGAAGCAAACAGTAAAATTCAGGGGAGCTTCATAGCTTATATTACTGCTAAGCTACAACTTCACAATCATATAAAAGGCAGATGGTTAACTATGTTATAGGCAAGAGGATTCATTTGTTTGAAAATGCACAGAGAAACAATTACTTGTAACGTGGTACCTGAAACAAGATTTAACACCTCAGGAGATTATATATTTGCAATTTCCTAAGGATATTCTGCAGAACATGTCTATAAGATGTTCAATATATTTTATTTAGAATCCATTTTAAAGGCTTAAGAAAAATATATCCTTTCATATAAAGAAAGATGCTTTTAGGCATGATAATGATATCAATTTGATACTGCATTGTTGTTTTTAAGTCTGCCTTTTTTGTGTCATGTAAGTAGCTGTTATAGTTGTTCAGTTGGTTATATCTTTGGCTGATTGATTGGTATTTGAGACAGGCTCTTGTGCTTAGCCCAGACTGACTGCAGTCTCACTATGGAGACCAGGTAGGTTTCTAATTGGCCATCTTCCTGATACAGTCTCCTCAATATTGAGATTAAGGGTTGTACTTTTCTGCTGGCTCCTGCCTGGCTTTTATATAGCTTTTAACTGAAGACTGGGATCTCTTGTGGCTACAACAGTGAAAGACAGCACATCTAGTCATGACAGCCTACAGAAATACAGCTTTTATCTTACATATTATTTGAAAGATACAATGAAATATTCCTGACCACCTCCTTCAAGTAAATTTTCATCAGTATTCATTGATTGGAAATTTGCCACCTGCTCAAGTAAAATCAAGCACCAACAAAGGACTACTGTGATGAACTTCATGATTCCTCCCGAAGACCTGTGTCCATGTTTGGGGATGAAGTTAGCCTTACCTGAACATGGTCATGAGGAACATCTTAGACCCTTGGGGAGAAAAATGGTGGAAGTACAAATAGGTGTTGGATGTACACCAAACTGTATATAAAATAAGATCTTTAACAAAAATTGCAAATTCTTAGAAAGTTCAGAAAATTTTGTCTTCTGTCCTAACCTCTTGCCTGGCAATTTTCTGAGAAACTGTGACCTAATGTATGACCCTTGGTAGTTTTTCTCACTTCTGAGCCCTATGCATAGTTTCCTTTCTCTTCTAAAATACCCATGAGAGGGGTAATGTCTTTTAAAGAAATTCTTCAGTTTCTTTCAGGAAGAAATAACCTCTAATGATTCGAAGTGAATAATAAAATGAAGCAAAGAATATGGTTGGTAAATAGTATATATTCAATTGAAAATTAAAGACATTACTAAATGTGGCCACATAAAGGTGAACATCTACAAAAGTCCAAGCAAATGGGGCAGTGGGGAAAGGAGGGCTCCAAATGGTCAAGAAATACTCATATATGAGAAAGTCAGGGCTCCAGTTGAATTCATGATTCTAATCAATCTACATTTCTCACATGATAGCTTAGGATTCAGACATCATCAACAAATAGCTAAATGGCAAGGGGTGAAATACTTTCAACAAAGTGATGAGAGGTCATTTTAAATGAAACCAAAATAACTCTAATATAATTATATGGGCCATTCACAGGACAAGATTTTATTTATAGAAACACATTTATGAATCTATACATTTGTTGTGTGACAAAACTTTTCCTGGGGAGGTGCAGCAAAGATATCTACTCACCCCAGATAGGGATCTATGCTTGACAGTTTTATGTCAACTTGACATATACTAAAGTCATTTGAGAGGAGGGAACCTCAAGTAAGAAAATGTCTCTGAAGCCTATAGGATATTTTCTTAATTAGGGATTGATGTGGGAGGTTCCAGATCATTGTGGATAGTGCCATCCCTGGGCTAGTGGTGCTGGGTTTTATAAGAAAGCAGTTAGGCAAGCTAAAAAGAACAAGCCAGTAAGCAGCACTCCTCTATGGCTTCTGCATCAGCACCTGCCTTCAGGTTCCAGTCCTGCATGAGCCCTGACTTCCTTCAGCAATGGACTACAATGGGGAAGTCTAAACCAAATAAGCCTTTTCCTCCCCAACTTGTTTTTGGTAATGAGGTTTTAACATAGCAATAGTAACCCTAACTAGGACTTTATCCCACAACAAACCCAAGTATGGCTACTACCAAAGTTCAACTTGGTGAACCAATGAGTTTTATTGAGCTTACTTATAGGAGCAGAATTGACTCAAAGTCTGCTGCATCACCAAAAACAAATGGGTGAAAACTGTCCAAGTGACTCAATTGGTCTATACCTCTTACAGACTGCTCTGCTGGTTTCTGTTTCTTTCAGGTGGCTTGTCTGGCCTCAAATTCCTCTTATGTGCAGCTTGGCTTCTCTGAGACGTACTCTCAGCTTTTATTGATTACCCTTTCAAGAAGGGCCTAGTGAATCTGGTCAGTTTCAGGGACTTCCTAAAGCTATTTTCTGTTGTTTACTTCCCTAATTATTGAGCTTCCTGAAAGGGTGGAATGTTTCAATTTAGAGGAAACAGATAAAGAACAACATTGTATATGTGAAAGAAACTGAAGTATTTACATCTGAGTAACATACTCAGGAGGAAATGAATTTTAGCTAGAGCTAGGCTTTGTAAAGCATGCTGTATCTCAGCACTTGACTCTACTAAGAGGCTGGTGAGTTCAAAGCCATCCTGATCTACCTACTGATAACCTTTTTCCATCTTTACCCAAAACAATACTACAGGGACCAGTGATATGGCTGAGCAGGTAAATAGATTTGATACCAAGGCTGACAACCTGAGTTTAGTCTCTGAGAGAGACCTGCACAGTAGAAAAAGAGAACTCTTCTGCAGAGCATGTTATACATGTAGATAAATAAATACATAAATAAGTAAATAAATGTAAAAGTAGAGTACACATTCAGTCCAACTATTTCAGTCTGTTTGTCTAAGAATTCTTTGTAATCATACCATGCTGTTATTTTGGGGAATTTAAGAGCTATTCCTTAAGGTAGTGTTGTTCTTACTATGATATTGACTTAAATTTTGGAAAGTATATTCACTATGTAAGTTAAGAAAATGTAGAAAACCAAACCAAACCAAACCAACCAAACAAACAAAAAACAAAAAGAAAGAAAGGTGCTCTGAGCTTGTGTATAAACTACCTGGCTAAAATTTCACCTGTGTGTGTCTATACATCAGAACAACAGAAAGTGGGCAGGTCTGTAGGAACTGCTGATAATCTCCCCATGGAATATAATCAGTTATGGTTTGGCTAATTTCTCACAGTGAGAGAACATTAAATCAAGGTCACAATTTTCTGTCTATTTCACTAAGTTTGACCCCTGAACTCAAAGTTATATTTTTCTGAGTGCTTTTAATGGAAAAAAGAGTTATTTCCTTTCCAGTTCCTCATTGATGAAATGAAAAATATTCATAAAAAACACCAGCTTGTGTGTGATAATCCAAGCAAATAAAATTATTACTGGCTGGCAAGAAATAATCACTTGCAGATAATAGCTGCGCTGATGTAGATGACTTATGCAAATCTTTTATCTTTGTATTCAAGGCCCATTCCTAATCTTTCTACTACCTAAGGTTACATTAAGGGGAGCTTATTTCTCAGAGCCCAGATTTCCTTTATACTCACTAAGCTTGAAGTCCTCAACTCTGCAACTACTTAGAAATATAGCAAAAATTTTTTCTCTGATTCAATTTTGCCACCAAATTAAATTAATTTCAGTCAGAGCTTTCCTTGTCTTTTATTGGTTTTCTATGAAATCCATAGATTTAAAAAAAAAAAACGATTTTTCAATGTGTGCATTCATCTTCTCAAGTGACACCTTCCCATGCTATTTTTTATTATCTACTTTGGGTTATTCTTACCTGTGCATAACTTGAGAAAAAGTATACATTTTTATTTTATGTGTATAAGTGTTTTGCCTTCATATATATGTTCACTTGTGAATAAAGTACCTGCAGAGGCTAGAAGAGGCATCAAATACTCTGGAACTGGAGTCATAGAAATTTATGATCTGCCTTGTGGATACTAGGTACCAGACCAAGTGGGAACCAACATGCCCACGAAAGCATGTGGCCCTGGCAGGCCTTGCCGTCCTTTCAGATTCCCTCTGCCTTGCTAAAAACCATTAGATTACATTCCTAAAGCTACTTCCCAAGGTCTATTCCCTTATTTGGTCACTTCCTCCTCCCAGGGTTAACTACCAAGATCTAGCTGTCAAAGTATTGAAATTTAGCAATCAAAAGACCCATTTGGATCACCTAATTAACATGCCCAATTAAAATTAAACATCTTATCCTAACACAAGGTTTCCTATTTTACCTTTATAAACCATCATTTACCTATGGGCCAAGTATGTCTCTTTTCTACCCAGAGACAGTCCTTTGTCTACCAGGACAAACACCCCTTCCCCTTCTCCCTTGTTTCCTTACTCTTCTCCCTTATCCTCTATCTCCTGTCTTTGTTTCTTATCCCCTGTCTTCTGTCTTTCTGGCACAAATCTCCTTTGTGCTGAAAACTTGTTCTTGGGAGTCCTGAGCTGATATTTCCCCTTTCACCAGGATCTCTGCAAGAACAGCTTCTGCCTGTGCTCTTAAGTGATGAGCCATCTCTCTGAACCCATTTGTGCCTGTCCTGATTCTGCTTTTTTGTGTAAGCTCTGTTTTTATTAATCATTTCAACCTGGGCTTGCATATAATTTAACTTTTAATATGGCCTCCTCGATGTACATCAAATAATAATACTAATAATGTGACCCAGGAGTTAAGAATGCCAGCTGCTCTGACAGAGGACCCAATTTTAATTCCCAACACCACTTGGTGGCTCACAGCCTTTTGCAACTCCATTTTCAGGTTGATATAACCCCCTCTTCTGGCCTCTGTGGACACTAAGTATGTATGTGGTGTATAGCCATCCATGTAGTCAAAAACCCATACATATATAATATACATTTTAAGCATTTAAAATAGTAACAGGAGCTAGGTGTGGTCATAATAGCCTATAATTGTAGAACTTAGAAGGCAGAGATAAAAGGACTGAAATTTAAGGCCAATTATGGATACATATCAAGATCGAGTCAAAAAGAAAGAAAAAATAATGGCTTATTGTAGGGAGCTTAGGAAGCCCTTAGTGAATGTGTAAAGGGGTGGATAAGGTCCTAAGTGAATGTATATGACTGACCAAGTCCAATGCCTCAGCCTTATAGGACTTGGAAAAGACTTACTCTGGGTGAGGCTCAATGTTTGGCAAAGCCTCTGTTCCTGTATAAGTATTTAGAATCAATTGACCAGTGTGTGCAAAAACTAGCAACTGGAACTTCTTCCAGGATGGAGGCCTCCTATTGAGAGACCAGCTACTGCCTCTTCCTGTGCTGCAAATAATAAATGTTCTGAGGTTTCAGGTTGTTGCATAATTGGTGCGCATGACCCAACTTTCCCTGGATTTTCTGTCCTTTCTTCATTCCTTCATTGGCCCAGTCAGGTTTCTAGGAGAATGATGTGGCAGACATGGCTGTTATAGTTTCTTCCAAATCCTAGTGAACTCATTCTACACTAGAAAGATTCCGGTAGGTTATTCTTGTTACATTAAAATCTACCTTTTACATCTTCAAATGTTTAAGAATTCTAATTCAGAATGTTAATATTACTGTTCATTTAATTTTTGCATCAAATACCAGGTATTCATTTTGCTTCTCAAATGTATATATATAAAGGAGAAGGGATTGTAGGCAACCATTGAATGGTCAGTGATTAGTCTATAACTTATTTCCCTACCTACTCTGTATGTACTTGTAAATTCTCAGACACTCAAACAAACATCAGAGCTTACTTCTTTGTATTTTGCTTGATCTTATGGATTGGTGGGATCTTGGTGGTTGTCTTGAAAATCATGTATGAAAGATTCTTGGGTGCAATCTCTTTTCTTTCCTAGGTTGCCAACAAAGTACATGTTTGTTCTTTCATGGGCTAGGAGGCGGTAAAGAGACTTTTAGATGATAGCCATTGTGGTCGAGTGACTTGTAAACCACAGCCACACCTGCTCAAACCGAGTACGTGGAAATGCCTTGTGTAAATACCCTCCTCGAGAATAAGAAATAAATGAAGATGATGGCATGCCAAAGAGTTTAATTACTTACTAAGCAGTCATAATGACGAAGAGAGACATGATTGATAAGTGTTGCCTCACAACATTACCACCCAATCTGTACTTGAGAAAATTAATAATATAGGCAATAATGATAAGAATTTCTACTTCTCAGTTTCAGTGAGATGCCAACAGTGAATAGATGCATTGTACAATTTAATTCCATTTCATGCTATGATAACAACAAATCTATGAATTGAGTAGTGTTATCCCTACTTTATTGTCAGGGAAATTAGGAGACAGCATTGATCTGCTATTTGCTAGAGTTCACAGAGTTAAAAGATTTAGTTACTAAACTACAAACCAATGGTAGTGATTAAAAGATGATGAAACTGTCTGTAGTCTTCACAGCTGTCTCATTTCAACATTCCTGCCTCATCTTCCTGCACCAGTGCAGTACTTTTTGTGATCAGTACCACATTGTTTTTCCTATTATTAAGAACCTAGAAGTGAGGTTTCTTTCCATGGCCTCTTAACATTGGTCTGGGATTATTTAAAAAGGAAAATCAGTTAAAATAACTTCTATTTTATTAGATAAAGTAGGGGCAAAAGAATAAAAATAGGTGCAGCGAAAAAAGTTTGTCATATATTAGTGAAGTCTTTATAGCCCAAAAACATTAGATTAACAGATGGTGTGTCAGCTAGAATCACCTCACATTGTTATACTTGATTGTGTGTTAAATAACTAAAAAAGAACCCTGGGGTACCATGATAGAAAGAAAACAGCTTTCAGAATCATTTTGATTCCCATTTCTAGTAATTAGCACTGAATAATTCTAACATTCTATGAGTATTGAACACAGCAAGAAGAACCTGTACAGCAGTGGGGAGATGGCTCTGTTAGTC
Source organism: Peromyscus aztecus (assembly GCA_902168405.1). Taxonomy (NCBI): domain Eukaryota; kingdom Metazoa; phylum Chordata; class Mammalia; order Rodentia; family Cricetidae; genus Peromyscus; species Peromyscus aztecus. Next base: position 44,488 of record CABHPQ010170728.1, on the reverse strand, counting down.
CAGTGCCTACAGTCACAGCATGAGGGCCTGAGTCCCCCAGTACCCAGGCAAAAGCCAGGTGTTGTGGCCCTTGTCTGTAATGCTAATGCTGCCTAAAAGGTGAGAGGAACAGAGATGGATGGATTCCTATCATTCATTTGCTAATCAGCCTAGACAATTTGTGAGCTACAGGTTTAGTAAGAGACCCTGTCTCAAAAAGTAAGGTAGAGGGTGACAAGAGAAAATGTTTAATGCCAGCCTGTGGCTTCCACAGATATACATACCCACCTAGACATTATATATGTCAAACACATACATACACACACACACACACACACACACACACACACATAATGATAAATGAAGTGCTAGAGAGATGGGCCAGTGGTTAAGAGCACTGACTGCTCCTGCAGAGGACCCCGATTTAATTCCCAGCACCTACATTGGTGCTACAAAGCACCCACACACATACAATATAATAAAATATAATTTAAAAATATATGAATAAGTAAAATAGATAAAATTAAAAATGAGTGAATAAACAGGAGTATCTGAGGCAATATCTTAAAATGCTAATCCATTGATCTAACTCGAATTTTACTCAGTACAGCCTGTTAGTTCTGACATGATCTGAATATATATATGTATACCCCCAGAATTTACAGATAAAAAGCTAATCACAAATGTGATACTCAAGCTCTTGAGAAAAGAGTAGGTTGTAAAGACAGGCCTCAGAAACAGAAATCACTGCCCTTACTAAGTATGCCTGCAATAGCTTCACTGGCCCCTTATGCTGAATTGAGAAGACAGCATTTGTGCACCAGAACATAAGTCAGTATGAGACTTGGAATTTGCGGATGCCCTGAACTTTGAACTCTCTGACTGTCTGGTGTTTTGATGTAGCTGCTCAAACAGACAAAGCTAATAAAAATACATGGGGACAGAGGAGAAAACAATTCGTATTTGACTGAAAACATTATCCCTTTCTAAAACAAAACTGCAGGCCTGAAGGACAGTGAGTGTGATGGCATGCAAGCATGGGTATGTAAAGAGGGTATGTCTGGAAAGAATGAGTTGGAAGATGATAATAGGAAATGACATGAGAACAGTATAAGGGAATCAGATTGCTAAAGACTGTTTAGGTTACAAGGAGAATTCTGACATTATTCTATATGAAATATAAAAGAGTTTTAAATAAGAGTAAACTGGGGGAAGGATATAAGAGAAGAGAGAAGAGTGGGGCCGCAAGTTCAAAGCTATTCTAAGTTAAGTATCTAAACTGGTTGATAACGGATCATGCCAGGGCTTTAGCAAAGCAACGAAAAAAAGTAGACAGAGTTTTAAAATGTTTTGAAGATATCTTGCATATGATATGTAAATAAGAAACAGACCTAAGGATGATGGTAGAAGTGCCAGTCTGAACAGGTAGAATAATGGAGTTATCTTGAGCTGAGATGGGACAGGTGGAAGATGGTTTTGAGGGAGAATATAAGACATTTAGTTTTTAGATAGGTTTATTTAAAATTGCAAATTGAGATCCAAGGGAAAAAAATTAATGACCTATAGTTGAAGAGAGATAGCATGAAGACTAAAGATTAAGGAGTCATTTGTATAATAGTAGATACTAAGCCATGAGTTGCCTAAAGGAATGAGTTCAGAGAGAAAGATAGATGGGCAAGCTATAAACTTCACATCCTGTAAATTAAAATACATGAACGATGAAGATGAATATCCAGTTATACTGGGCATGAATGTCCCGTGAGGTGAGATGAAACTACCCTTCAGTATCCTTAAGGCAAATGAAAAATAATATGAAGGAGAAATTAATATGCTCCATCTTAGCAAGTCTAGTAAGAAGACTGAACACTGAGCCTTGGTGTTACAAGAATGTAGATTGTCAGTCATATTGAAGAAATGCTTTGGTGAAGCAAAGACATAATCAATGTGAAAAAAACTGGCATTTGATGGTTTAGAGAAAGTTCAGAGATCTGCTGAGCCAGAGAGCAAAGAGTTTAAGCTGTGTCTGCTGGGAAGTAAGAGTAAGGAAACAAAAAAGCGTTGATAAAAGGTGAACTGTTCATTGTAAGCTGAAAAGTGTGATTCTCTAAGGAGGAAACTAAATGACACAAGAAAGGAACACAGGAGTTGATGATGGAGGTTCCTCAAGTAGAGCTGTCAGGGTGAGGACCTAGAATGGGAGCAAAGTGACTCTTCACAGAAACACTAATTGACTTACTGGTTTGTGTCCAATGCCTGCTTCACACCAAATATGATGAGGTATTCTGTCTTTAATATTTTCAATTAAATGAGTTTTTTGAGAATGTATTTGACTATTATATTTATATCATTTGCACACATTACACACAGACACACAAGTCCTATTGAGTTCCTGTAGTGTTTCTCCCATTTCTATGTGTTCAGTGCTGACTATTTGACTGGATAATCTGTCAGAGGGCTCATCCCCGGAGAAAATGATTCTCCCTTTCCCAGCAGCCACTGATTTGCCTGTAGCTCTTAATTTAGGGGTGGGACCTTGTGATAAAGTGTTCTTGGTGGAAGAGACCATATTTGTCCATCAACCCATGCATGCTCCCAGCCTGTAAATTACCTAGCACAGAGTGGGAGCTCACAGTATTGGTGCAGAGCAATAGTGGGTAGGTGAACGTAGACAGATAACTTTCCCCTTATCAATGAGCTCCTTCCTTTTTTTAATGTGAAGAATATAGGCTTATTGATTATTTACATTGTGGACAAGGGGCAGTGAGTGATATGGCCTGAAAACAAAGGATATTCATCTAAGATGAGTTTCCACTGACTTGTTACCCAATTGAGTGTAGTGGATGAAGGATGGGTGGTTTCCTACCCTGCTTAACAAAGGACACTACTGAAGGAGCTCATGCCATCTTCCATGGCTGTTGTCCTTTCTAACTTTTTACTACACAGTGGCTCTCTGGCTGTATATTAGTGTTAAATATTCTCTGTAATGTCAGTCCAAGGATCATGGTAAGATTATACATTGGAAGACATGTGTTAATAATAAATCAAAATTTATATGTCCTAAAACTATCTCCTTGCTGTTCTAGAACTACTGAGTAAGAGCTTAACCCCTTTCATATAACGTGGTATTATAGAATCCTCAGAGCAATTTCTGAAAATAGGTAAAATACTTGGCAATTCTGTGAAATTAACAAGGGAAACATATATTCTTTCTAACCATTTATAAGATTTGAGAAACATTAGTCTCTACTCACATAACAGTAATTTTTTTCTTACCAAGTTAAGATTTGGGAGAAAAATCTACAATATAGAAAAAAATTTGATCCAGGTAAATGTTTATTAGGAACTATTTGGGGCACTTTTACAAATATGGCTGAAACTACAGTGAGTGAATACATATTCCAAACAGATATAAATCTATTTAATTTTTTCTCTTGTATCTGGGCTTAGACAAATCTCTATGAGCATAGTTCAAGAGAGTCAGGGCAAAATGTAAGTGGAGTAAAAATTAGAATATCAAATTAGACTTCATGGTCAACCTTGGCCTTATGAACATTTTATTAAGAGAAATACTGAGGTTCTCCTTAGTAAGAGGATTTGCTGGTTAACTGATGACCCAAGACTATACTGTAATTAGATTTGTTGGTGTGTGTGTGTGTGTGTGTGTGTGTGTGTGTGTGTGTGTGTGTGTGTGAGACCACCATCAGGGCATGTTAGTACATTTCCTGATACTCAAATTCTTGAGAATCTGAAGACGATTTGCAACTTCTAGGACAGTCTGAACTTCATGACTTGACTCTGTCAAAAAAATAAAAGTATAATAAAGTAAATAAATGCATAAAAGTTTGCAAGTACATTCTTCCCCTGTTAAATATTTCATGATTTTACATGGGAGTTTCTGAAAATTTTATAATATTCTTAATATATGTGTTTGGAAATTGGTTCATAGTGATTTAAATTACAAAATATAGATAAGATTTATTAAATCCTATTAAACAAAACCAGTGTGATTGTTCTGTAAAATTCACATCACCCCATATTTAGTTAAACACTGTTACAAAAAAATCTTACTCAATTTGGCATTATATAAACTGATCAGCACCTTTCTTTGATTTCAGGTAGACTGGAATTTTGAAACTGTTATAAAATATTTTTAGCTGTATTTTATTTTTTAACTATCTTTTCTTAAATAAAGGTACTACTATTAGACTGTTTTCAAGTCTCTGTTTATATATGCTCATATATCATATATATGATATATATTTAGCCTTAAAATACTATGTCTAAAAAGATCTTATCAAGTGTCTGCCTAAAAATGCTCTCATTAAATTGCTTAGATAGTGAATTAGTCATAGTCTCCACACTCCATATAACCTTACATAATTTATACTTGACTTAATATTTTCTAACAGATTGTTTTCCAAGTGGTTTCACTTTAATCTGCTCAAACCTATATTCAGCACTGACATTTTTACTGCCAACAGGCCCAGGTACATATTTATGCCTCTTCTAGAAGGAGATACAGAAATCATTTGGTTAATGAGTATGTTGACTGAATATTTGGTTACATTTATTTATTTTATATAATAAAAATTATATTGAGTTAATTATTACACATACTGGACTGTTCTCTGGGTTCTTTTTAATCCCTGCTTTTGTATTTAAAATGTTATTTAAATTCATTTAAAAATTGAAATGGTAAATAATTATATGGAATTTTTTATTATGTGGTGATGGGGATGCGAGGCAGGTCCTACATAAGAACAAATTGTTTGGCATTTTCTGCCAGACAAGAGGTTTATATTTACATTGATTTTCAAGCAAGACTTTTAGTCAAGTGTAGAATCTGCAACTAAATCTAAAAAGGAAGATGTCTGGGAAGATAGCACAATTGTGCACAATCTAAATAAAAAGTTTTAAGAGTGATTCAAATTAAAGGAGTTGTAGGTATTGCTCCTTAGTTTGAGGAAGGGAAAACACAACTCAGATACCAATGCTGCATTGATTCATATACTAAATGTAACTATAGCTGTGTGGCATCAGGATTCAGTTGCAACTCATGTTACAAACTGCACATTTGAAACAGAAAATATGAAGGAACTCCCAGCAGCTTCTCCTAATTGGTTTTCTTTTATTATCTAATATCAGAAAATAACCAGATATTTGGGGTTGGAGGCTTTTGGACCTTGGAAGGATATTAAGCTAAGTACACACTGATTAGATTTTGCTCAATCCGTATGACTGTCTAAGTTGCATTCCTAAACAGGATTATTTTCTTTGTCCAATGTTCTGTGTGACCCAGAAGACATCTGTCTATGAATAATGCTCATTTCCTTAGCTTTATGTTCACTGCTGCATTGGCTCTGTATGGAACATCCAGTTTAGACAGAAGGGTTTGCAATAAAGCTGAGGAAGCTGCCCCTCCCAAGTGACACATCACGTAAATCATTGAGTTTTGTGTGCCTTTGGCAAATTGTGATTGCTGTTTTGCTAAAAAAATGTTCAGGTCACTGGCTTTTTGGCAAACTCTCTTTATCAGCAGTCCAAGTACTTGCTGAAACAAAAAGAAAGTCAAGAGAAGAAAGTGTAGGTGTGACTCAAAACTGGCAGGTTGTTTTTTACAGAGAATAAGAAAAGAGAGAGGTAAATAAAATAATTTGGAGAAAAGTGAACCAACTGCAAATAAAAACTTTGCATTATTGGATAATGACAGGGTCAGAAACTGGGCGATGAAAGGGCAGAGACTCTGGATGATTGTGTAGTCATTACAATGGAGGCTTGAGATAGGTTGTATGATTGCTGGCAGAATGACTGAGCAGGTTAAGGTTCTTGCTGCTAAGCCTGACAACCTGGATTAGCTCACCATAACCCAAAAGGTGGAAGGAGAGAACCGACTCCTCCAAGTTCTCCCATAACTTTTACATTTGTGTGATAGATGCATATCTACACACACACACACACACACACACACACACACACACACACACACACA
>CABHPQ010170728.1:0-35855 GCA_902168405.1 Peromyscus aztecus | reverse complement strand
GCCCCCACAGTGTCATTTCCTTCAACAAGGCCACATCTACTTCAACAAAGCTGCACCTCCGAATAGTGTCACTCCCCATCAGCTTATAGGGGCCAATTACATTCAAACTACCACATTCTACTCTCTGGTCCCCATAAGCTTATAACAATATCATAATGCAAAATGCATTTAGTCCAACTTCAGAAGTCCCCACGGTCTATCACAGTCTCAACAATGTTTCAACATCTGAAGTTCAGTCTCTTCTGAGATTCATGCAATCTCTTAAATGAAATTGCCTACAAAATAAAAGTAAAAAAAAAACAGATCACATACTTCCAACATATAATGACACAGGATATACATTACTATTTCCAACATAGGGAAAGGAGCATAGCAAGAAAATACTGGGCTAAAGCAAGACCAAAAACCAGCTGGGCCAACTCTAAATTCTGCTTCTCCTTGCCTGATATTGAAACACTCTTCAGATCTCCAACTCCATTCAGCTCTGTTGACTGCAACATACTTTTTTCTCTTGGAACTATTCCACTCCCTGTTAGTAGCTCCCTTGGCAAGTATCCTACAGCTCTAGCATCTCCAGCATCTTGGAGTCTCCAAGGCAATCCAGACTTCAAATTCACAGCTTCACAAAAAGGCCTCGATTCAGGGACACCCCTGACACATGCCTGGTCTCAGCAGCTTTCCTTAGTCTTGGGGACGAATTCTATAGCCCCTTTCTTCTATCCATAATTCAAGAACCACATGGCCAAAGCTGCCAAGTTCTGCTGCTTCCTGCAGCTGGAATATACCCCCTTGTACAATTACATCTTCATTAGCCTTTTGTCCTTCACTGTCTAAACTTGGTTGTCCTGAAACTACATCTCTAGACAAGCTGGCCTTAAACTCAGAGACAGGTTAGGCTTTGCCTTCCCAGTGCTGGGATTACAAGTGTGTTCCCCCACACTTGGCTCTAAGCTTTTCTTAAATTCCCTTCACAAGTTGGAAACTTAGCTGCATGGTATCTTGCCTTGTGGTCGCCACTCCCTTTATTCCATTTTTTAATCACTTTATCTCCTTTAACATTGGTTATTAGCTCTATTCTACTTCCAGATGCCCCCTTTCTCAATCTGTACATTTTATTTTTATATTTTCTCACCTTGCTCCTTTTCATTATAAATCTTCGTTGGAGTTATGACTAATAACCATACAACAGTCTGTCCTAGGCTGTGTTGAGATTTCTTCTGCCAATTGAATTAATACAAAACTCCTCACTTTAATCTCAGGCAAACTATTCTGACAGGGCAAAAGAAACGACAACAACAATAACCTAGCCACATTCTTCACCAAAATATCACAAGAATGATCTTCAGGCAACATACTAAAATTCTCCTCGGAAAAGTCTTGAGGAAATTCAAATCACACTCAGCACCACTGTCTTTCATGTTCCTATTATTATGGCCCATTAAGCAGTTCTTAAAGGATTCCACTACTTTCATAACTCAAAGTACCAAATCCATATTACTCCAAACAAAAACATGGTCTGGCTTAACACAGCAATACCAGACTCCTGGTACTTAGTTCTGTCTTTTTTAGAGTTTCTATTGTTGTGAAGAAACACCATGATCATGCGAAATCTTACAAAGGAAATCTTGTAATTGAAGTGGCAGCTTACAGTTCAGAGATTCAGTTCATCATGTAAGGGAATATGACAGCTCACAGGCAAATATGGTGCTGTCTGTATCTTGATCAGAAGGCAACAGGAAGTGGGTTGGGAAACTGAGGGAAGGTTAAGCAAAAGAGACCACAAAGTCTGCATCCATGGTGACATACTTCCTTCAGTAAGGCTACACCTACTTCAACAAAGCCACACCTCTCAATAGTGCCACTCCCTGTGAGCTTATGGGGATCAATTATATCCAAACTACCACAGCCTCTAACTTGTAGATGGAAAATTAAATAGACTTAGATTTATAGACTAGATCTGATCTCTAAGCCTCATCTTAGTATTGTGAAATGCAAAGTAGTTGTAAGATTTAACAATTAATATAAAATTTACCAGTCAAATTGGTAATATTTATGCATTCCTTTACTTACATATAGCATATTTTTGACAACTGTCAGCTCACAACTTTTGTCTTTAGTCCTTAACACAAGAAGTGTAAAAATAATTTTTCAAAAGTATGCTCCTCAATTTAGTACCATGAAGCTAAAACATTTCAACATTTAAAATCCTGAAATTGCTAATTGGAGAAAATGTATATTATTGAAACACTGCTAAGAAAAAAAATATGACAATGTAAAAGCATATAGTATTTCTTCTGGGTTATCTTCAATGCTTTCTACAGTCAATGTACATATTTAAGGTGGCAGTTGGCATATTTCCTGGAGTCTTCAAGCTTGCCTGGAGTTCAGTCAAACTAGTGTAACTCAAAGTTTTATATAGTTGTGTGGAAAAAAAGATATAATATAGTCTACAAGAATAGAATTCTGTATCTAAGAGACATGGGTTAGGCCTTCAAGTCAGCATTAGTTATTTGATGCCCACAAATGATTTAATTCTCTGTGCCCATGATTTTTCTTATATAAACATAAGTGATAATATCTATTCTATAAAGATACTTTGAAAAATAAATATTAACAGATTTACAAAACATTTATTATCTTTGGATCTGGTATAAAGTGAGAACCCAATTTATATAGCTGCTTATGTTTTTTTTTCTATTTTTATTTAAACAATAATAAGAAACTTGTCATCTGTTAGGACTTCAGCTAAATCCCATCACTGCAAAGATCCAACCCCTGGGAGCTTTTGGTGACATTGTTACCATTCCAAAGTAAAAGATAATTAGGAGTTGATACATGCCATGAGAGCACAGAGAAGGAACACCAAGGTGATCAATGAGTGCTCATGAAGTTCTCCACCCAAGCTGAAGTCCAGTGAATGGACAAGGCATTACACCCTGGAAGAGCCTGGGAATCCTGTGGAATGCGGCATAAAAACAAGTGGGTAGAGACTGCTTGGATGCAGAGCAGGTTAGCCGAGAACAGAAAGTGAGAAAGGAGGGAGAAATAAATGAGAAATCTGGAGAAATAAGTGGGAATCAGATTTCATGGAAGGCTTTTTAAAGTTTGGTCCAAGAATGTTAATTATTTGTAAACACCAATTGGACAGACAGATGAGGAAATGACAATCAGGTTTCACTTTAGACAGGTCATTGGAAATTAGAACAAGAGAGCAGAGAAGCAGTCATGGTATTTGTCACAGGTTCAGCCTCACAGTGACCTGTGGTGAAGGACGAAGAGTGAGACCTTACAAGGATTCAAGTATATCTGTTATCTTAGTACAGGTAGACCAGGTGTGAGAATCACAGGATCGAGGACAGCTTGGATCTTATATTGAGATCATATCTCAAGAACAAACAAACAAACAAAAGACAGAATTGCTGACACAACAGAAACTAGACCCCTGACAAAACTTAGTAAGCAGAAAAGGATTTCTCCAAGATTACAATCAGGACATTCAGATAAAACTAACTGACCAACTGGCTGACTGACATAATAATTTGTCCTTTGACTGAATATTGCTTTTGTACACCAGGATTTAAAGGGAAAGAAATTAAAATTTCAGCTTCCCCCTTCATCTTTGAGTAAGTTTACACATGAAACGAGTTTTGAATTATCTCTCTATATAATTTCATCACTTTCTTCTGGTTAATTTCCATAGATAAGCAAATTAACTTTCACTCATTCCTTAATTGTCATTCTTATTGGCATGGTTCATGGATAATTGTGGGGTTCCACCTCTGATTACAATATCACTGGGAATGGAGGGTCTGTAAATGGTCACATGCTGACTGTTTCACACAATAATAGACTTTTATTTATTATTTTTATTAATAATTATCATTGACCTTTTTTGCTTCCCATTTTCATTTGTAATTGTATTGTGCATACCACACAATTACTGCAATACCCTTAAGAGTATATTATGGATGAATTGGGACCAATTAAACTCAATTTTGTCTTAACTTCATTCCCATTCATTTCTGATTCTCACCCTCTCTTCTAACATGTTCCATAATACCTCCGGTTCTGTCTAGAGAGACCAATCGATGTTTTCCAGTCTTCCAGCATTAAGCCACATGCAGCCTTCATGCTTTTGTTTTCTGTTTATACCTTACTTCCTCCATTTTATTCTCTTTTGGTTAATATCCTTCTGTTAAGGCATCTATTCAAAAGGCTTCATGATCACAGGGACCAACATTTCAGAAAGGATGACTTTATACCAAAATACACATTTGAGCAAAGCAAACTTACTTCCAAACATAGGATTTCAGTTGGAGGTAGAAAGAAAACTTCAGTGCTTCACATATACATGCACACACACACACACACACACACACACACACACATACTTGCAGGAATATGGAGTGTCTCAGGAAGGGTATAAAGGGGAGAGGATGAAAAAATTGTTTATGAATGGAAAACTTGGCAGTAAGACACAGAGCAAGGGAGAAGGCTTCAGAAAATGTGTTCTTTAGGATTATTTAAACATGTAACAGACATCTGTGAATCTAGAATCAGTTAAAAATGTGAAAATAAATCCCTTTCCATGTTAGCATGTTTGCTGATATATCCTTGACCTGATTTTGTTCAGGAAACCACATTATTGAGAATTCATGGGTATAGTTCCTTCAACATTTTTAGGAGATGCAGTCTCACAAAAAACTCCTTCCCTTCCTTAACTGATTATATAAGAGCATATTGTCAGCTGAGAGAAATCATGTATATGCAAGTAACATTATATAGACTGAACAAATGTTTTGGGAGTGTGTGTGTGTGTGTGTGTGTGTGTGTGTGTGTGTGTGTGAACAATGATGAAAGAAAAAGACACTATAAATCTGAGAGAGAACAAGGGGTTGTGTTTACAAAGGAAGAGCTGAATGGAGGAAAGTGAAAGGGAAGATGATGTAATTATATTTTAATCTTAAATAACAAAAACATATATTAAAAATAAATGTGAAAAATATATTGCATGCTATAGTGGAGAAATGTAAATATAATCCTTTTTAATCTGGGTAATTAATTTTAATTTATTCTGAAGAATGGGAATGAATTCCAAACAAAATGATCAGCCTGGGGAAATGCCAGTGTCAGGGGTCAGGAGATCTTGAAAGAAACAAGGAGGAACAGTGAGGTTGAAGTGTTTACGAAAGGTGAGAGGTAAGATTTGAGAGATAGCCTTATGAGTATATTATGGATGAGTTGGGACCAGTTAAACTCAATTTTGTCATAACTTCATTCCCATTCAATTCTGATAGGTGATATCTAACACTCAGAAAGCTGTAGATTTCACATCTTTAATGCAAGGCAGGTGTAGAACTAATTTGAGCAGAACAAGATGAGAGCTATTTTTCATTTTAGAAAAACTAAACCTCTATGTTTGGTGACAAATGCATTGGAGAGTCATGAATAAATTAGAGAGATCTTTTTTTTTTCTTCATGTGTATATGTGTGGTGCACACTCCTGTGTGTACATATTTTGCATATACATAGGTGCATATGTGTGTGTACCATTGGGGCATTGATGTGAAAAGTTGACATAATTTGTCTTCCTCAATTGCTTTCCACTTTATTTCCTAAGACTGACACTTTCACTGGAGCTGGACTTGGAGCTAACCAATCTCAGCTAGTCTAGCTAGGCAGTTTGCTAGAGGGATCCCCTTTGCATATAATGAGAGTTGAGAGTTGAGTTGAGAGGTGAGATAACCTCCAAACCTGCCCAGCTTTTATGTATTTTGGGGGATTCGGGACACTTATCTTCACGCTGGTGGGGTAAGCACTTTTTCCACTAGGCTAACTGGGGAGATCACTATGAAGAATGGAATGGTGTAGTATAAAAGAGATTTTCCCAGCAGTTTGGACCATGGTATAGATAGTATATTTAAAGAAATTCAATTGCATTTGGGAGATAACCTGCTAGGATTAAACTGGATTTTATGTATTGTGAGAGAGAATAGGTCAGAGTGACTGCTGTGTTTCTCTTCCTTGTCACAGCTGTCGGTCACTCTACTTTCCAGCTGCAAATGTCCTCACATGGGAAGCATACTATAAACAAAAACGTTCTTGTTCCTCTAAACTCTACAGGTGTCTGGAACTTTATCAATTAAACTAATAAAATAAAGTTTTTGTCTGCAAATTAGGAATGTATAATTTTAAAAAAGCCAAATGCGTTTTCACCAAGTTTTGAAAATTACATATTTAAAATAATTTTCAGGGTGTGTGTGTGTGTGTGTGTGTGTGTGTGTGTGTGTGAGAGAGAGAGAGAGAGAGAGAGAGAGAGAGAGAGAGAGAGAGAGAGAGAGAAATACAGGTCCTGTGAATTAGATGTGAATTAAGTAATTAATATAAATTAAAGTACAGTTAGAAATCTGTAGCTAGGAAACAAACTCCATTTCAATGGCCACTAATAAGGAAACTACAAAAACAGAAACTGTTTTTTAGGTACTTTTTTAGTGGTTAGACTTTATTGCAGCTGAGATTATTTGATTAATTGACTCAGATACTGAACAAAGAAAGCAGGACAGTTATCATGGCTGGGCATATATGACATGAGTGCATATAAGTCACATAGAGCAGACCAACTATCAAAAGGTGTGATGGTCTGGAAATAAGATAACATGATCCTTGACTGCCGATGGCTAGAGAGGTCCTGCTGTAGCTGAGGAAGCTCATCTTATGGGAAACTGGGGGAAGCACAATGGCAAAGCTGTGCAGCTATCTCCATGGAAACTGAAGCTCATGTACAAAGAGTGATCTACGTGGCTGCCAGGCAGAAACAGTGGCATCGTGTTCACATGTGACAAGCAGAAGCAAACAGCCAGTGCTCTTAACCAAAGGACCACAAATTATAAAAATAAAATAATTACAGGGACACAATTGAATTTCAGGTGATGATGCATTGATCAGCTATTTCACACAAAGCTGGGTGGCTGTAGGCAAAGGATTCTAGGGTGAAAGGGATGTAAGACACTGTGAAGGTTGCCAATATCTTATAATTGTGGATGAGTTTCTTTTCTTTATTGCCTTGCATATTCATTCATGACTGTTTTCCTTAGACTCTTCAGAAGAATCACTGCTTTGTTGGTTGGTAGCTGGCAACGATGTGTGAGACTGTCTCCAGAGTTGCTCTGAAGAACAGCATTATAAATGTCATCATTTTATACTTTTACTCTTTTGCGTAATGAAACAAAGGATGTCAGAAGATGAAGAGGAGAGAGAGAGAGAGAGAGAGAGAGAGAGAGAGAAGGGGCAGTGGCAGTGGGGTGAATGAAGAAGAGGAAAGAAGAGCAGAACAGACTTTCATATGCCGATTTCAATGTGGTTGTGGCGGCTAGTTATTTTGTTAACTTGGCATAAGCCTGAGTCGTCTGGGAAGAGAGAACTTCAATTGAGAAACTGTCTTTAAACAAGTCTGTGGGGTCATTTTCTTAAATACTATTAACATGGGAAAGCCCTGCCCTCTCTGAGTGGTGCCAACCCCAGGCATTTGGTCCTGGAATATACAAGAAAGCAGGCTGAATAAGCCATGGGTTGCAAGCCAGCAAAGAGCATCTCTCCACAGTTTCTGCTTCAGTTGCTGTCTCCAGGTTCTTTCCCTGAATTCCTGCCTTGACTCCCCTTTAGGAGGAATGGTAAGTTATAAGCTGAAATAAACCTTACATCCCTAGGTGGCTTTCAATCATGGTGTTTATCATATCCAGGCCTAAGTAGGGCAATGGTGATGTTGAACTTCACTAGGCAGAGTGACTTTGACCTGCTGCTATCTGCCTGACTTCTCATTCTCTTCCTCAGTTCCTCATCTGTTCACTGTAGGAGAGAAGGAACGCTTCTCGGAGACTTCCACATCCAGTATCACAGTACTCGCTGTTCTTGACTCTTTTAGTTATAGCGGGCCGACTGGACGATGCAGTGGATGATGAGGAACACAGCCACAAAATCAAGAATTCTGAGTTACTCCCTCTCAAACAGTAAAGGACATTTATTTTTTCAGTTGTTAATAGATAACATTTTATTATTTTCTTTCCCTTAAATCAGTTAAATGCAAGTGAACTGCACATTTCATTCTTTCTGAGGGACCACCTCCATCCAGCAGTAATTTCTTCACAATTTAAGGAATGATCATAGACCAGCATTTATAATTCTATTTGTGAACTTATTTTTTTTAATCAATGCAAAGGACTTAAGAGTTTCCTAATTAAAAGTAGCACTTTCTTTATATCTTCTTTTTTTTTCTTTTATTGGATTGTGAAACAAGGAACTTGAACCTTCCTGTCCATGATGGACTGCATCTTTGAACTGTGAGCTAAAGTAAGCCTTTTCTCTCTGAAGTTGGACTGTCTGAGTATTTAACAACACCACAAGAAAATAATGGAGATACTGCCTTCCTCTCCAAATGTCGCAGAAGTCTCACTTCCCCTGTGAGCCTGTCCTGGCATCATTCTACTTGGAACTTGAGTTAACCTAGACTTATGTGCTCCATAAATGTACAAATACTTGACTATTTACATTTGTCCTAGATGTATTTGAATCCAGGGAATAATTCTTTTAGGAAAAAATTGGCAGTCTTGATGTTTCTTGATATAGTTGTTGTTTACTTCATGCAGGCATTATGAATACTATAAGGTGTGTCTAATATAAATTATTCCAGAAGCACATAAATGGTTGGGTAGTACTTGAGAGTAAGAGAATGAAGTTTCACTTGGAGTTATGACTTACATTACAAAAAAAATTTAAAAGCTGTAAGGTTTCAATAGACTCAAACATCTAAGATTGACTTCCTACATATGAAATATAACTGACATGGTAATCATGACATGGTAGTGGGAGGAATTCAGATTTTCCTCTTTATAGGATATTCAAAAAGACTCAGAGTTCTTGGTATCTTTAACACATGGCTTTTAATTCTCAGCAGTATACCTGAGAGAACCGCACTATTCCACTTGAGCGTGAGTTGTGTTTTATCTTTCAGTTTATAAAGAGTTGAAGAGGTTACTTGCAGTTCTGGTGACAAGACTTATACAAGCTGTTTAACATGCCTCTAGATATGTGGCCACAGCACATTATATATTGAGACTTCTGCCCTATGAAGACATATCTGGCCACTATGATTTTCAACAATCTGCCTATAAAGCAACTGTAGTTGGAAGTTTTCCTGTATCCCCACTGGCCACCATTCAGGACAAATCTCTCCCACCAAGTAAACACACAAAGGCTTATGTAGCATGAGTCTTAAAAGTTCTTATTAATAAAATCAAACCTGAGCCAGTTATTGGGGTGAAATGCTGGATGGTCAGAGACATAGAACAAGCCACAGCTATCTCACCTTGCCAGATCCTCAGCTGGTCTTGCTTCCTCAGACTGGAAGCCTCTATGTCCTCATATCCGAATGGTTCTCAGCTGAACTGCTGCTAGAAGCCTGAATGCTTAACCAGCCCAAATGCTTCTCCAGGCCAAATGCCTCTCCAGGGCAAATGCCTCTAGTTTCTGGTCCTCACGCCTTATATACCTTTCTGCTTTCTACCACCACTCCCTGGGATTAAAGGTTTGCTTTACTGGGATTAAAGGTGTGGGTCACCATGCTTGGGTGTATCCTTGAACACATGGATTTCTGCCTCTGGAATGCTAGGATTAAAGGCGTATGCTACCACTGCCTATCCTCATGTTTAATATTGTGGCTGTTCTGTCTCTGACCCCAGATAAGTTTATTAAGGTACACAATATTTTGGGGAACACAATACCACCACAGGCTTATATTATTTATGAGCTGTATGGCCATTAGTTCGGGCCTATTACTGAATTTCTCTTATATCTTAAATTAACCCATTTCTATAAATCCATACTTTGCCACATGGCTTGTGGCTTACTGATACCTTTACATTTTGCTTCTCTTGGCAGTGGCTATCAGCTTCTCCTCTGTTTTCTCTTTCTTTCCTCTTTATGTCTCTCTGCCTTGCCATAGGCCAAACAGCTTTATTTATCAACTAATCAGAGCAACACATATTCACAGCATACAGAAAAACATCCACAGCAAGCAACCAGCTTTTTCATATTTTGTTTCAGTTTTTGTAGATTTATATTTATTTTTTTATTTTTAAGTGTTTATTCATATTTATTTCTTATTTTCCCCACCAGAAAAAAAAAAGATTCTAAGCATTTCTAATCACTGTTTAATAGGCTTTAATGATCCAAACTATGTCTGAACGAAGAGGCTGGTCTTTCTCCCAGAGCTGAACCTTTTAAGGGAATGAAGGCTGGCTTTCTAGTGGTTTAGGATAGGAGAGATTAAACAGAATGGGTTATTTCTGTTTGACTTTCTATCTGTGGATAAAGAATTTTTTTTTATAAAGGACATCTTATCACTGTAAATTATTTGCTTATTAGGTGGTAAAAATGGTTGTTTCTCCCTGTGCTGTGTAAAGGGATGTTAAATATATGTTAAGTGTAAACATTAATTATTCATCAGACTCGTTGGAAAGCAATGCATTTAAAAGATAGGAAAGAGAAAAACAGGCTAAAAAGAAACAGAGAATTTCTAGACTTGTCAGTGCTAGGTAGGGTCCTGGTAATAATTTGCCTTAGTTTACTCCTCTAGCTATCAGGAGCGTATTTGATATTTAACAGATGGGATCACGGCCAATATATTTCCCTAAGTACCCAGTCCCATTACTTGAAAGAATGGGATAATAAATTAAAGGTGTAGGTTTCCAAATAAAACCCCATTTCATTCATTTCTTTGTTTTGGCGTCAGTGGTAGGGATCAAGCCCAGGGCCTACCAAATGCTAGGGCCTTGCTCTACAGTTGACCTGCACTCCAGACCACCAATCTTGCTTCTTCCACAAACATTCCATAGACAGGTGGTTTTATTTGACAGGATGTCTTGAAGGATGCTAATGGTAAGTTTTAAGGAATCACTCCTAAGATTGTGGTACCCATGGCTGAGTTCGTATTTGAGACTATAAGAGTAATTGAAATTTCCATTGTGGTTTTCCTCAAGTTTAGATATTTGAAGGTTAATGTTTAAACCATTGATTTCATATTAGTAAACTTTTCAAATAACTTCCTTAAAATTAGAAAGTCATTGGTCTCATTATTTTTAGTGGAAACTTTTGTAAATCTTAAAAAAATTTTAGTCTTAGCTGTAAAGTGCTTAACACTAAACAACATACAGTTATCACATCCTCCCCACCCCCAAGGTTTAGGGATGTTCATAGAAAAGGGGACAGACAACCTCAGGTACACAGTATTTTTCTGGACACAACAGGCCAGTTACATATATGAATTTTCAGTAATTGTGGCAGCATAAACAAAATCTGAGCCAGCTCAAGATAAACTAAGTCCCAGCACAAGCTGGGCAGGGAAGCACAGATTCCTTACCACTGAGAATCTCTTGATATTTGATAGTTTATACGTGTGTATGCACATGTGTTTTAAGTGCATATAGTATATATGTTCATGCATATGTACACAGCTTTGTGTGTGCGTGCATACCCACACATATGTTTTTACATAAGTGTGGAGATCAGGTATCTTTCTCTATCATTTGGCATCTATTATTTAAATTTGTCTGCATTTTACTTTTAAGGATTTTTATTTTATTGAAAATAGATTTTTTTCATACAGTATATTCTGATTATGGTTTCCCCTGCCCCAACTCCCCCCACTTCCTTTCCTCTTCCCCTGCCATCTGAATCTACATCCTAATTTTATGATAGAGGGTTTTTCACCACACCTGGATCTTGCTGATTCTGGAAAACTATCTAGCTGTCAAGTGTTAGGGATCCTTTTGTCTCTTCCCGCCCAGCAATGGAATTCAGACACACTGGCTTTTTATAGGAGTACTGGGTTCTGAAATCAGCTCTTTTTGCTTGCATGGCAACTGACCTAGCCATCTTATCATCCCCTAATTCATGAATTTAATCTTGATGTGGGTGATACCATTCATTGAATTATTTTAATAATAATCTTGCTTCTAAAATTTTGTCAGAGCACAGAGGCCCTGCCATCATTTTTCTTCTGATCCAAGTACAAACTATTATTTTTATTTTTCAAGTAATTTCTTGTTCCATTCTATTTTTCATGACTATTATAAATCATAGCATTTATAAGACATCTGCATCTCTTCTGCTATGACAAATGTAAAGCACAATTATAATCAGAATATAATAGCATCAATATGTCTATACAGATGTTAAAGTGAGTTCATCAACATTCCTTCCATATGTCTGCAATCTACTTTTCTATTTTCCAGCTAACAAATTTGAAATTGGAGTAATTTTTTACCAGTATCTTTTTTTCAGCACTCCTTTTTAAAAAAATGACCTGTGGTATCATGAAACTTGATAGTTATTATGTTAAAATTGTATTTTCTGTGAGTTGATAAGGATATCAAAAGTTTAGAATACAATGTAAGTAAACTTGCTTCATTATTTGTTATATAAAATAATGATGATATCCAATAGTGTAACATTTCCTTGACTATTATTGGTAATTTATTAAGTGTAGCTTAAAAATTACCTGCAAATATATTAAGGAATAGGTAATAAAGTAACTTTGACACACAATGATTATGGGGGCCATGAAGAGAGAGAAGTATGTTCTTTGTGACATATAGTATAAAGTCAGCCAAGTTTTTGATGATATATGAATTGTCACATTCACTTGAACAAGAAAGAGCTTCCAGTACAAAGATAATCCTTGCTGTTTGATAACTACCATCTGGTATTATAATTTTGTTGAGTTAGCACAGACTGGCCATTTGCTCACATATTTCAATCATAGGACCTCCACCAATTCTGCTAGTGCTAGATGTCCCTGTATGTCAGTATACTCTGATGAGGACTTGGGCTGCACTCTAGTTGTGGTATCCATTCCCACCTGTACTTAGGCAACTGAATATCACCCCTTAGATTGCATAATCCTGGGATTTATGTGTTCCTCAGAATCAGAGCTTCCACTCAGAATGGAAAAGAGCTGGTTCTCCTCTCACCATTAGACTCTGTGTGCCTAAACAAGGGAACACCTCCAGATTTCCCCATGGGTAACACACAGAGCAAGTCTTACTTAGTGACAGTGTCTGGGGCCACAGTGTAGGTAGATTCACAGATATTCAAGAGAAAACACAATTCTATGCTAGTATATTGATGTTAATAAATGCATCCCTGTTGAATATATTCCTTTCTCCCTTATTCAGTATTCTTAGACATAATTCTCATACATGTTGCCCAGGTTTCTGTTGCTGTACATAGTCAGAAACTTTCTTTTAGAACGTTTTTTTCTTAGAGCTTACACCTGTTGATGCTCTTAGAAAATCTGAGAAGTTGATTACGATTGCACACAGTGAGGTGATGAAAGGGAGACTCACACTTGGAAAGATTCATCTATCTCTGTAATTCCATCTGAAGCTTCCTTTTCATAGTAAAAACAACAAAATAGGATGATTGATAAAATGCTCCTTTTGGGTAGAGAGATGGCTCAGCAATTAAGGGCTCATATGGCTTTTACAGAGGATCTGTGTTTGATTCCCAGCATTCATAGTGGGGAGTTCACAATCTCCTCTTACTCTACTTTCAGGCGTGTCTGACAGCTACAGCTCCTTGAGCACCTGCACTCACTTGAACAAACACATACACAGAGCATACACATGATTAAAAATAATAAAAAAAGAACTTGAAATGACAGAAACTGCCTCATTTTTAAGATTACACAGGGTTCATTGTCTATCTTGCACCTCGTAAACAAGGAACCTTGAAAATGTAGAAACCTACATGTCTCAGCTGTAGTATATGAAATGCAAGTAGGATTTACCAAGACTTGAATTTTTCAGCTCTATCTTTCCACAAGCTAAACACCATCCCTCCCTCTTCCAGTTTTTAAGCTGAACACAATGAAAATTGATGACTTTTCTTATATCTATGAAGAATTGAGGTTGAAGCACAAACTACCATCACAACAAACAGCTAAATATGGCAAGTCACAACCACAATAAACTCGATAACCTAATGGGATAGAGAATTAGTAGCCACCCTAAAATGATCACTGATAATTGATAGGGCAGGAATGGCTACTAGCTTGAAAGGCAAATATTTCCAGACATTAGTCCTAGGTCATTGTTATGCTTTCATGGTTTTATCTCCAGCATTTACATGTGTTTCTGAAATACTGTGGGGAAGCCCCCAAGGCAAGGGGCCACCTTCAAAAGAAACCTAGTTTACTAGGGCCTTAACAGTGGTGGGGCATGTCAGTTGTTTGATTCCAGCTCCCATGGTCACTCCTGTCTCAAATGGGGGAAATACATAGTCATGTTTCTGAACCTCATATGCTAGAGACCACATGAACTAGAATCATGAGATTTACCCATAGGATTAAATTATAATTCTGATTCCATCAACTACACATTTGTTATTATTCATGAAAATTGATTACTTATAACAAAATAGCTTTGTCATGCAGTAATAGATGCCATTAGCAATTATTGCTACTATAATGGCAGTGGGTTATGATTGAGAGAGCAGCTAGGAGTATTTGGAACACTCAAAAACAAGATGAGGAAAAGAAAATCAAAGATTTTCACACTAAAACTATTACAAATATTACCTAATACTTAATGGTAACATAAAATAAAAACTACAAACAAACAAACAAAAAACTCAAACAAAACTACCCAGTCAGTTCATTTCTTTTATCTATTCTGTTATATCCAGTTTTCAACAACAACAACAACAACAAAAAACCCTAAAAGTCACAACAAAAGATAAGAAAACCACACTATGAATAGGCAAAGTGTATACAAAAATGAGATTGAAACACATTGGAATTGCCAGATAGGGATTTTGAAATAACTAAGAATAAGTTATTGAAAGTTTTATTAGCAAAGTATAAACACTCAGGGACCATTGTAGAAGAGGATTCAGGAAGATGGTAAGAGTCAGAGGTCATAAGGACCAGAACAAAACAGTATCTTTGGGTCATCACAGGACTGCTGAACTGATGTCTGCATAATAGTTGTATATATCACCTGTACAAGATCAAGCCAGTCACATTCCATCATGGGTAGCATGGCTCACAATCCTTCATTAATTGAGGAGCTATTGATAGTTGATGGCTTTTGGGAGAGAGACAGTAAGTTTTCTTTAAGGGTGTGGCTCCTGGTATGTTGACCATACTCCAGTGATTGTTCCCAAAGTTATGATGACATGGTTAGCGCAAATTAGAATCAGTAGGCTATGAACAAACAAACAAAATGGACAAAATTTGGGAGAGATGGAAGTGACGATCAATCTGGGAGGAATTAGGGGGAGGAAAAGGGGTTGAATATGATCAAAATACATTGTGTGCATGTACACAATTCTCAAAGAATTAATTAAATATTACATTAAAAATGAAAAGTAGACACCATGCTAGAATAGATGCATAAGTTAATCAGGGTGATAAAATCTTGAATTAAGTATAAAGCAGAAATGTTAAACTCAACATGCTCACTCATTCCTGTATCTCTGGCACTTAAGAAGCTGAATCCAGAGGATGGCTGAGAGTTCAAAGTCAACCTAAGCTAATAAGACCTTATTTTCAAAAACGTCCATCAAAGAGAGAAGGAGAAGTAGTAGAAAAGGAGAAGGAAAAAGGAAGAAAAAAAGGAACAAATGAAGATAAAGAGATGCCTGGAAAGCAACTCACTAATAACAGAAATGAAGAATGCCTTCAACAGCCTCACTATAGACTGTCTATGACCACTAAAAGAAGCTCTGACCTTGAGAACATGACAATACAAACTCCTGGAATACAATTTAGAGAAATAGGAAAAAAATGCAAGTATCCAACAACTATGGGAAGTCTTTTTGGAAAATTATTAAATACATATATTAGAAATTTCATCATACAGAAACAAGATAAGAAACAGACATCAATATAAAGACACAGAATAAAGGGGAAGCTCTAGACTGTGATAAATAATAACAGCATCACTGACCCATTAATTCTAACTTCACACTTCACAAATGCAAGATGGTAATAATTGAGAAAGTATGGCGGTTACTATATGGAAATGCCTCTAGTATTTTCTCAAATTTTGTGTAAGTATAAAAATGTTCTGAAATCTGTAAGGGTTTTAAGAATCAGATATTATTATCATGACCAGGAACCTGTGGCTAAACAGATCATAGGTCCTATGAGACAACCTACTACTAAATGGACATATTAAACCAACTTCTCATGAGTTATCATTACCCTCATATTAATGCATCTCTCAATCCATATAAGAGAAGCTTTGATTTGCAGTAGATGGTGATTAACACAGAGATACCTGGTCAAGGTACAGCCCCAAATGGAACATCTTTATCACATGTCCTCTTACAAATGCCCAGAAATGGTTGCCAAAAGGGGAATAGTATGGATATAAGATCCAGATAGTGGATAATGACAAGAAAATTGCATCTTATGAACATGACAGTGCAGATGCACATAGGAATTCATAGCAGTTGTGATAGCATACCCAAGATCTATGCAAGCTCAAATCAGATCAAATCCCAACTTGGAGAGGGTAGGTAGGTATGAAGTCCCACCCCTAGTTGGTGAAATATTGGCAACTGAAAGCTGCAGGAGAAGGAGAGTCAGTCTTCTTTTAAAAAGATAGCCCTTAGTAAGTCAACCACATTCCATTGCATGGTCACAAAAGAACACAAAAGGCAGAACAAATTGTACTTAATGAGTAAGAAAAAAAAAGGTAGAAAAATGGGTGGATGCTGAAGAGGAGTGGATCATGGAGGAGTTGGAGAAGGGGGTGAATATGATCAAAACACATTGTATAAAGTTCTCAAATAACTAATAAAATTTTTCAAAAGAAAGGAAAAAACCAAATTAAATCCCATTAATTGTAAAAAATTTTTTCAAAGAACTTTTATGAATATTACCATATATGTAACATTTAAAGCATGCTCCAGGCTTAGCATTTAAGCTTGCTTCATTATCATTCTTCTCCATGATTCCTCTCCTTCTCATCCTCCTCTTCCTCCTCTTCTTGCCAAGGAAACCACTGCCCATTATCTCTCTATCTTCTTGATATTATTACAATTAGTAGTTCCAGGATATTAACAGAGCCAGAAGCATTGACAGAACCAAGAAAAAAATCTTTTTTTGTCTAATTCATTTGTAAGTTTAGAACATGAAAAATAGAGAAAATGTCATTGTCTGGCCTAAAGAAAAAATGTTTCCCTGTATAATTAAATAAATGGGAAAATACCTTTCATGTTTTGATGTGTAAACTGACAATTTCTCTGAAGTTTTATTGTACCAATTACTTTGTAGTACAACTACAGAGAAATATTTATTTAAAATTACATTGTTTTATATGTTACATTCTTACATTGGCTCATGTACTGTGGAAAAAAAGCAATCAGCAAAACCAAAGCATATTGCTAAGAAGATCCTTTGTAAAAATGTTTTTATTGAAATATATTTGTCATATACTGGCTTTTTAAAAAAACATTGAAGATGAAGAATTTGTATTTTCTTTCACTGCTTCTAAAAACCCTAAGGAGACTATTATCTGCCTTTCATAGACCATCTTCTACTGTTTATTTTTTTGAATATAAAAATATATGTAGACTATATTTGTACTCAATAGTGGTTCAGAGTTAGCAAAGCTGTGCCATTTATTAAGTAGTTATAAAACTTTCAAATTAATCAGATA
This sequence comes from Peromyscus aztecus, assembly GCA_902168405.1. NCBI lineage: Eukaryota > Metazoa > Chordata > Mammalia > Rodentia > Cricetidae > Peromyscus > Peromyscus aztecus. Next base: position 18,132 of record CABHPQ010170728.1, on the reverse strand, counting down.
TCATTCTAAGCATTTAAGCTTTTCAGTTCTTTTGTTTGTTTCTTTTTAGACATCGCATTTGAGAATATTAACTCTGAAGGGAAGAATCTGTAATTTGTGCCATCCTCACCTCCATACTGAGACAGATAGTTTGTAGCATGGATACAAGACTCAGTCATTTGAGGAATTTATTACTAATTTTTTAGCAGAATTCATCAATCTGATTAAGTCCTTAATGGTAGGAAGATCAGATCTTCACTGGGTCACTGAACCTCATATTACATATGCAGTTATTTGACAAAGGCAATAATTAGTATCTTAAGGTTATAGCAATGGTAAACAATATCTGCTTTATAATGAAAAGATCAAGTACATCATTTGTCAAAATGCCCAAGAAGTTCCCCTTAGGTAATACCTATAGCCTTTATTTTATCAACTGAAAACATTTAATTATATCCATGGAGAGAAAGAGACAGATAGAGGCAGAGAGAGAGATTAAGAAATTGGCTTGTGTAAGTGCAGGACCTGGCAAGTGTAGGATAGTGAGCCCTGAAGAGTTGATGTTGATTGCAGTTCCTGCCCCTAGGCATCCTAGAGACAGAACTCTCTTTTTCTCAGAGGATCTCATTGTTTCATTCATTAAGACCTTTAACTGATTGTATGTGGCCCATTCACACAGCAGATTACAATCTGCTTACATCAAGTCTACTGATTTAAATGCTAATCATACTTAAAATCAAATTTCATAGCAATGTCTAGATTGATGCTTTGCCCAAAATGTAGTCAGTGTAGTTTAGACAAATTGTCATATAAAATTAACCATCATGGAAGGAACAATAATGATATTAACCTCTCTGGACCCATGAGAATTACCTAATGTAATGATGGTTATATAATTCGCATAATGTTTGAAATGTGGTCATCTCATGTTGAACAGTAGTTAATCTTTGATGTCATTATTATTTGGCATTTTCATTAAAAGCTGTGGATTTATTTATATCCACCTTTATGTTTCAATATTTACATTTGTGTTTCATGTTTAGGGAGGTATTTTAGTAAATATTAACTTTTGCCTTCACAAACGTATTATATTATCTGTTTTACAGCTTTTTGAAATCTTTGATAAACATGTCAAGAAATCATTGTTTTATGTGTGCACAGAGCCAGATAAATTTGGGGAATCTGGAAAACATTACCACCGATACTGTAAAACAATGAATGTGCAATGAAAGTTTAAAGGAGAAATACGTATGTCTATTCTTTAACTAATGCAGCATCCCATGAGCGTTGTCAAGAATTGATTATTAAAGCCTGTAAATGAAAAGTGCTTATGGAGAAGAGAGCTGGATATTGAAAAATTTCATCATTTCTGAAGCCACATCATTAAAATTTTAAGGTGTAATTCAAAGACTGTGGTAAGCAGCAGGATCCTACTACTCCATTACTGGGGTGGGTAACAAATCTTTGTTGAAATAGTCACAGAAAATATATGACTGAAGGAAACTTCCATTTGACTGAGAAACAAGATATGCATCAGTTAGCAAGGCATAGTGATTACTCTAACCCTGTGCTCCATAGACTAGAAATAGAATGATAAGGACAAAGGACCTGGGAAAAATTTCCATCAACACCTTGGACCTGTCCCATCCTATACATCATTTTTCTCCTTTTATCATTAGCATCTTGAGAATTTTACACACTGTGTTTTGTTCATATTTATCTCTTTGAATCCTCTGAGATCCTCCTTCCCTCCCTACCAAACTTTGTGTCCTCCTTTTTTTCCTCCACAGTAATCAAGTCCACTTTTTGCTTCCTATTCATTCTTGCATGTGTGGTCTTCCATTGGTGCATGGCATACTTACCAGAACTGACAATCATATAGAAAACTGTCTCTTCCTCTCCCAGAAGCTATTTATTGTCAATTACTCCTTGTCTATTCACATCCATTCCCCCTCTCCAAGATGGAACTTGGGTTTGCACAGGTCCTGTGCATGCTGTAATAACCAATGTAAATTCATACAGTCAACTGCCCTTTTGAATTTGGAGACACTGTTTCCTTGTAAACACCTTCCTTGGGCTCTTAAACTTCTTCTATGACACTTTTTTCATTTTTCTTCATTAAGAAATTTTCTACTCACTCCACATACCACCCACAGATACCCCTCCTCCCTTCTTCCACCCCCAGCCCTCTTTCCCAAGAGCCACCCAACATCCCCCAAATCAAGATCACTGATGGGGAGTCAGCAGAGCCCAGCACAATGAGCCTAGGCAGGTAAAAGTCCCTTCCCACTGCACCAAGGCTGTGCAAGGTGTCACACCACAGGCACCGGATTCCCAGAAGCCTGCCCATGCACCACGGACAGATCCTGATTCACCTGCCTGGGTGCCCCCCCCAATAGTTCAAGCCAAACAACCATCTTCCATATCCAGATAGCCTAGTCCAGTCCCATGGGGGCTCCACAGCCACCAGTCCACAGTTCATGGGCTTCCACTAGTATGGCCAGTTATGTCTTCATGTCCTCGTCCTCCCATCATGATCTCAACTTCCCTCGCCTGCAGAATCCCTCCTCTCTCATCAACTGGATTCCTGGAGCTCAGCCTGGTGCCTGGTCATGTATCTCTGTATCTGCCTTCATCAGTCACTGGACAAAGTCTCTATGATGACAGCTAGATTATTCACTAGACTGGTCACCAGAGTAGACCACCAACCCTACATCTGACAGAAGGCTGATCTCCAAAATATATAAAGAACTCAAAAAGCTAGACTTCAAAATACTGAGCAATCCAATACTGGGATACAGAGCTTAACAGAGAATTCTCAACAGAAGAAGCTTAATTGCTGAAAGGCATTTAAGGAATTGCTCAACATCCTTAATCATCAGGGAAATGCAAATCAAAACAACTCTGAGATACCATCTTACACCTGTCAGAATGGCTAAAATCAAAAACACTGAAGACAGCTTTTGTTGGAGAGGATGTGAGCAAGGGGAACACTCCTCCTCCACTGTTAGTGGGAGTGCAAACTTGTACAGCCACTTTGGAAATCAATATGGCGGTTTCTCAGAAAATTGGGAATAAGTCTTCCTCAAGACTCAGCTATACAACTCTTGGGCATATACCCAAGGAATGCTCAATCTTACCACAAGGACACATGCTCAACTATGTTCATATCACCATTATTCATAATAGTAAGAACCTGGAAACAACCCTCAACTGAAGAATGGATAAAGAAAATGTGGTACATATACACAATGGAGTACTACTCAGCAGTAAAAAACAATGATATCATGAAATTTGCAGGCAAATGGATAGAACTAGAAAATATCATCTTGAGTGAGGTAGCCCAGACTCAGAAGGACAAAAATAGTATGTTCCTATCATATCTTTTCACAATCATCCCTGAGACTGAAGAGGAGGGACTGTGAAATAGATGTCCCACTTTGGGCTGAGCATTCATAGTCTCTTATTTTCTGCATATTGACCAGTTGTTGATCTTTATGTTAATAACCACCTACTACAACAAGAAGCTTCTCCTCTGATGAGGGCTAAGAGGTCAGGGTAGAAGGGGGAAGATAGGATGGATAATTAACATTAAAAACATTTTCTAAAATGTCACATGGAAATATGTTACTATAGAAGCTTCCCGAAATATATACATATGCACATAAAAAGAGTTTATATCAATTAATCCTATATTGGGGCAATAAAATCCCTACTGGATACCACAGGTTAGCAAATAAAAAGCCTAGTGGCAGGGATGGGTTACCTCTTTTAGAGCTGTTGGCGGGTGAGGCCCCACAGACCCATAAATATCACAGGTTATTGCCATTGACTTAGATCAACCCCCCTCCCCAATTTTGACAGTCAGACAGTATTGCTATACTTGACACAACTGAGAACACAGAGAACATGACCAACACTCACCTGGAATCTTCATCCAGTAGGGCTAGCTTTTATAGTGCTGGAAGATGCTAAGATCACTACTAGTGGAGAAAATTAAACATCAGTCCTACCCAGTGGTGAGTCTTGTGACCTACAACAATAATCCACCTGACAAGACATGGTCCAATAATATCAAGAGATATCATGGAAATAATCATTTCTGATTTTATTTAAGGCTCCCCTACAAGTCAAAGTACATGTATGTCAACAATATTGTGGTCAAGAATCTGTGGCAAGACAGGTCATAGCTCCTGGGAGAGCACCTAGTACTATTATTCTGGTAATTGAACATAGTATTAACTTGATTTCTGATGACTTATCTTTACACCCATAGATTATTGTGTATCTTGACTCTCATTATAAAAGCTTCTTTTTGCAGCAGATGGCAATTTACACAGAGATGCAGAACTGGTCAACATCCAAACAAATGTTAACATCAAATAATTAAATAATTATGCTTCAAATATAATTTTAAAAGGAAAATGTATCATTAAATTATAATTAGATATTTATACACAGATATTCTTTTTTTTTTTTTTTGGTTTTTTCGAGACAGGGTTTCTCTGTATAGCTTTGCACCTTTCCTGGATCTCACTTGGTAGCCCAGGCTGGCCTCGAACTCACAGAGATCCGCTTGGCTCTGCCTCCTGAGTGCTGGGATTAAAGGCATGCGCCACCACGCCTGGCCACAGATATTCTTATAAGCAGAATATACTCCTGTTTTTTGGTTTTATTTTTTTCTTTTGGTTTGTTTGTTTTGTACAGATCTTATTTGGTTCTACAAGTATTTGGCATATTTTCAGGATCCCTTAAGAAGCAGATGACCAAATGTAACCAATCTTCTTCTGTCCTGCTTGTCAGCTCCCAAATAACCACAGAGAGACTTTTTATTAATTATGAATGCTTGACCTTAGCTTAGGCTTGTTCTTAACTATTTTTTTGTCAAGACAGGGTTTCTCTGTGTAATTTTAGTGCCTGTTCTGGATCTCACTCTGTAGACAAGGCTGGCCTTGAACTTACAGAGACCCACCTGGCTCTGCCTCCCGAGTGCTAGGATTAAAAGTATGTACTATCACCACCCAGCTTTAACTAGTTCTTATAACTTCAATTAACCCATATTTTTAAATCTATATCCTTTTACATGGGTCAGTTACTTTTACTCTGTACTAACCAGCCTGCTTTCTTGTCTGGCTGGTGAACTGCCTTTCTTCTTCCCGCAGCTCTCTCTTTTGAGAAGTTCCTGCTATACCTCCTGCCTAGCTGTTGACTATTTAGCTTTTGATTAAACCAGTCACAATGACATATATTTACACACTGTAATCAAATAATTTGCAACCACCAAAGGTCTGTATTTGTTTATCTAAAGGAGGTACTGAATCTTGGTAGGAAGAACACTGAATGATTTTGACCTACGTCCATCTAACAGATGTAGAGCAAAAACCTAAAATCACTAAGGAAAGTTTCATGTTTACCATGGATATGCTCACTAATTTTCTTGGGTGGTCTTCTTGTAAAATATAGAAAAATCTTCTTGAACAAACCAAACCGAACATTGCTGTATTTTAAAAGTGACATAATCTGGATGGGGTATTATTATATTAATTAAATGACTAGATGTATGACCTCCCTTCAGTTCTTTCTGTGATTCTGGGATCAAAAGAATGCTTTTTTTATGTTGATCCTTTCTTTGTTTATTGGCTATTGCACATCATTTAAGAATAGTACATTTCATTAGCTCTCTCACAAATTTATTTATATTACTCCTGCATCAGATATATGATGTTAGAAAATAGTTTCTCTCTCTCTTTTTTTTAAATTTTATTTTATTTTGCAATACCATTCAGTTCTACATATCAGCCACGGATTCCCTTGTTCTCCCCCCTCCCACAAAAAAAAAACTAGAAAATTAAATTTTTAAAATTAAGGATTAATTTCACCATGTTGCTCACGGGATCCAAGTGTGTTATCTCTTCTTTCTAGACAAAGTGGTAATAAAAACTTTTCCTCCTTCCAGATTTTATACTGTTCTATGTTCCAGCCAGAAGGGACAATGAACTATCTTATGAGGAAAAGTGATCTGTTCACACTGTATGGGTCATCCCTTAGTGCCTTCTCAAAGATCTCCACATCTCAGGAAATCAGATATACACATTTCCTTAATTCCACACTTGGTGAAACTGATCAGCTTTGAAGAAATCTAAACATTTTAGGGCCCTATAATATCTTCAGTTCATTTTGATAACAGATATCAAGGACAGCTGAGAAAAACAATCTGCCTGGCACAATTAATTGGTGGCCTGGGGGCTTTATGCATCCCAACATAGCTACAAGTATGACCTCATACATTAGTAGGTTATACTGTCATATCACAATCAAAGGTTGGGAAGCCTGGTTCTGAATCTACCTCCCAATTATCTAGACCATAATGACATGATGCATAGGCATTCTGTATAAATATCTATGTATAGTATTTCATAGTTCTTGACATACAAACACATAACAATGTTCACAAGTGTGTGTGTGTGTGTGTGTGTGTGTGTGTGTGTGTGTGTGTGTGTGTAGGTGGTGGAGAGAAAGAGAGAATATGAAAAATGATAGAAGAGGCCATCGTTCAGTGGTAAACAATGTCAGAGCCCTTTAGGGATAAAGAACAAATTCCTTCTTTTTGAACTCTGTATTTTGAGTTATCTAAGTACATATTGAATAAATGGACAAATGATTCAAAAAAAAGAATGCTTTTTTTCATCCTTTCAGAACTCGTATATAAGGAGTAAACTAAATTTCTCCCATTGACATTGATGCAACTGGACAAGCTACTAAATATAAAAGATGCATCTATGTGGAATATCTTCCCTACTTTATCATTAAGTCTTAGGATGATTTTTGGTGATTCTGAACTTCATCCTTCTTTAGATTTCAACAACACCCCCAAAATATAAATAAAAATTATAGACACGGCATCTCTGTTGCTTGGGAGTTGATCTCAAAGGAGAAGAAAGTCAAGAGGCTATGTGAGTGCTTAGCTGCAATGAACACTTCTTTGAAGACCCCCATCGTGAGGCTTTGGGGAAATGTTTACAAGTTAGACACCTGTAAATCAAGAGATGGTACAAGAAACTGCCAGGGATGACTAAAAATCAAATGTTAATCTTTCAAAATGTGGATTTAAAGATGCTCCTTTCTCTCTCTCCATTCCAAATTACAATATCTGGGGCTAGGTATCATGTTGCATACCTCTAATCTCAGCATCCAGAAGGCAGAGTGTGAGTTTGAGGCCAGCCTCAACTATGTAGTGACAATATCTCTCAAAACAACAACAGTAGGTAAAAAATAGAAAAAAAATACATAAAAGTCTTGCTTCTCTATTCCAAATTCAGTGACTTTTAGGGCATTTAGAACTTTCAGCATTGCTTTGTTCTTGACAATGATTCATATAAGTTATGTAATTCTGCTTCTAGTAGAGAAAAAGAAAATGAAACAAAACTTGAGACTATTACTTTCCCCATTTACTTTATTAGCATATTACCCATAATAAACTAGTATCAAGGAAACTAATATCAAGCTAGAGCCCATTGTACTATGTGGTGTTGGCTATTGGGTATTTCCTTTTGCCTATGTGTTGACTTTACCTCAACTTTTTCTGCCCTACATATGTGAGGCATGTGGGCTAGGGAGATGGCTCATGGATAAAGTGTTTGCAGGGTAAGAATGAAGACAGTGCATTCAGACTATGATCACCCATGTAAAGATGGGTATGGCAGCACATACCAATAATTTCTGTGCTGGTCAGGTGGAGATAGGAGGATCCCTGGGCCTGCTAGCCAGCCAGTCAAGCCAAATATGTAAGGTCTATGTTTGGTGAAAGCCCAGCTTGTCTCAAAAAGGAAAGAGGTGATTATAGAAAAAAGACATCTAACGTCAGTCTCTGACCTCCACCTGCATGCACATATAGATGTATACACACACCTGCAAGTCTGCTGATGTATATATACACATAATCACATGTGCATGCACAAGGGAAAATGTACATACATGCACATACACAAAGAAAATTTAGGAATCTCTATGATACAGTATAACTGGTTAATAGTTAAAATCATGAAATGAATGAGGTTTAGAGTCTCTATATTATGTTATCTCATCTAAGTCTTAAAGGCTGTAGGTCTCTGCTTTCTTACCTATAAACTTTATCCTTGCTTATATGCAGATAGACAGGTCATCCAGCATCATCTAAAAACATAAGCTGTCCTTGGCATTCCAACAATAGCAAAATGTGTATGTGATATTGGATGCAAAAATCCACAAAGCAGACTCCTTTCACAGAAGTTGCAGAGACACCAGTGAAAGACATAAATAAGCAGGGCAGCAAGCTCTAGCAGGTGCAAGTCAGTTGAGGTGCTATAAGGGTGATGAGCTGCAAAAGAGTAAGGCCAAATTACTGGACACTTACTGCATTTTTCATGAAAGGTGATGATATGACATGAGAAAGAGCAACACACAAAAATATACACACAAACACACAGATGCACACATACACTTATACACACAGAGAGAAACACACACATATGCAAATATACTCATGCATACACACACACACACACACACACACACACAGATGCACAAACACATATATAAATGTTGGTTAAGATAAATCATTGCATGTTACCACCCAGAGTAAGTACACTGATAAAAATTTTCAGTGCTCATATCTTCTATGAACCAAGCCATTCCTTTAAAAGTTCAAGCTATTTATTTTTAATACTTACTGCCTCCACATGGTAGAGACCTTTATTAGTTACATATCAAATGTGGGGACGTTGAGTTAAAGAAAAGTGCCACTTTCTTTAAACGACATAACTAATGGTGGTTAAAGGCTGGATTTAAGGGATGAACAGATGGCTTGCTTATTAAGAGCACTTATTCTTGCAGAACACTCAGGTTCATCACCCACAAAGTGTCTTACAACTGTTTATAACTTCAATTCCAGGTGATCCAATGTCCTCATGTGACTTCCTTGCACACCAGACCTGCATGCAGTGCACAGATGTACATACAGTCAAAACACACACAGAGAAAATAAAGTAAATTAATCAAAAATAAAAACTGGATTCAAACCCAAAGCACAGATATCAAAGCTGCCCTAGATCTCCATAATTCCCCATCCTACAGAACACAGATGGATGCAAGCAAAGAGGTATATTGCAGGGAGAGAGGACAGAGTGAGCAAAACACCATGGCAGTTGTGGGGTAGATAGTCTCTCCATCCACTCAATGGATGGAGGAACCCAGATTCAGCACCTGTCCCAGTGACTTATAGAAAAACCATACCAGCTGTTAGATTTAATAGCCATTTCATTTTTGTTCACTACTTCAGTGTGTTTTAATTCAAATATTAGGGGTTGGTGGGATAGTTCCTCAGTTAAGAGCTGCACACTCTTGCAGTACCTGAACTCACAATTACTTGTAACTGCAACTCCAGGGGATCCAAAGTCATTTTCTGGACATGTGGGCACCTGTGCACATGTGACATTCATTCAGGAGGACACAGACACATACAGAAATAAAAATAAAACAAATCTTTACTTCAAATAATTGAATTTGAAGCTTCTTCCAAAGGTTTCTCCAGTGGCTGAGAGCAACAGAGCTTGAAGTGACAGCTTTGTCATAGTGACACTTGTCCCTTGAAGTGTTTATACCATTCTGCATATGGTTTGCTTTATAATCTGTTTACCTTGACTGAATGCTTCTTTATAACAGCCCTATAGTGAAGGACTACTCTTTCATAAACAAGAATAGACAAGTTTTGAGAATTCACTGCTTTTGGATAATGATCATTTGCAGCATAAGAGATTAAGTCACTAACACTCACAACTGTCTGTCATGGCTATGTGCTGCCTCTTTCCTGTGCTGGAGACTTCAATTTTATGCTTTTGTACAAAGAAGAACTATTCCTCTCAGTCAAAAGGGAAGCCTTTTGCTTTTTGAACTAGATAATGACTATGGACATCTCAATGTGCAATAGCTTTATATAATTTTCTCCCTGGAATCATGGGTGTAATCATATGCTTGCATATTAACAACAAGCAAAAGACAAAAGAAAGATGTCTTCTGCAAAAGTGACAGAGGTAGAGCAGACAGCTCTCTCTGCCCAGATCTACCTTTCACAGTTACCTCTCCTCTAATCATTTGGGCATCTGGTTTTCTGAGCCAAAATAAGACTTGTATACAATCATAGCATGGGTACATTGTTTCTGGAAATTATATGAACATCTTTAACTTTGTCATATTTCCCTCATCAAAAGTACACAGGTAGTTGGATAAAATCAGTTATTATGATTATCCAAGAATTCCTCATCTGAGAGCATCACAATTACATCTTTTAATACAGGTTATCTGCTCATGACTTCTCAGAAATAGGCTACCTGTAATATACAATGATATGTATACTCTCAGTTGCTATGAAATACCTTCTCTGGAGTGGACAAGTTTCTATTCTCTGTAAAAAAAATATAAAGTCATGGCCAGATAAGATGTAGGAGTTAGTCATTATAATAGGCAAATTACAACCAGCATATTAATTGAATAATTATAACAATTGACCCATGGTCTTAGGATACCAGGACCTTGCAGCTCAAAGAGTAATCACAAAATTTTAAGTTTGAGCATTGTAGGAGATGGTTACTCAGAATGTGCAGGTGCTTGACTAGCTTCCCAGGTGTTTTGGGTATGTGCTAAGTGTAAAGGGCTCCTTAGAGTTCTTCATTGACTTTGCACATTTTGGAATCACCTTGAAGATTTTTAGAAAACCTGACATTTGGGTTTCCTCCAGCTCATTACATCAGCATCCCAGAGAGTGAGTACCACATCTCAGTATTTTCAATCCTTTTCTTCACCAGGAAGATCTGATTTTCATGCTGAAAACTTAGGGCCCATTTCCTTTGAAAAAGTATGAAGGTAGTATTTCACATTTTCTAGCATATATTTGAAAATAATATTGCTTGTTCTCTTAGTTAGAGTTCCTATTGCTGTGAAGAGACCCCATGACTACAGCAACTCTTATGAAGAAAATATTTAACCGAGGTGTCTCGTTTATGGTTTTAGAGGTTGAGTCCACGATCATCATGGTGGGTAGCATGATGCACTCAGGTAGATATGCTGCTGGCTACATTTTTATCAGAAGGCGACAGGAAATGGACTGTGACACTGAGCAAAGGTTAAGCAAAATAGCTCTCAAAGCCTGCCCCAAAACTGACACATTTCCTTCAACAAGGCCACACCTACTTCAACAAGGCCTTAAATCCCAATAGTACCACTTCCTATGATGTGATGGGGCCAATTACATTCAAACTATCACATCCCACTCCCTGGTCGCCATAAGCTTGTAAACTATAATAATGCAAGATGCATTTAGTCCAACTTTAGAAGTTCCCATAGTCTATCACAGTCTCAATAATGTTTTAAAGTCCAAAGTTTAAAGTCTCTTCTGAGATTCACGCAATCTGTTCTTTGTAATCCCCTATAAAATAAAAAAAAATCAGATCACATACTTCCAACATATAGTGGCGGAGGATATACATTACCATTCCCAACATAGTTAAGGGAGCATAGTGAGGAAATACTGGACCAAAGCAAGATGAAAACCAACTGGACAAACTCCAAACTCTGCATCTCCATGTCTGATGTCAAAACATTCTTCAGATCTCCAACTATGTTCGGCTCTGTTGACTACAACATACTTCTTTCTTTTGGGCTGGCCCCATTCCTTGTTATCATCTCCTTTAAGCAGGTATCCTATGGCTCTGGCATCTCTAACATCTTGGAGTTTCCAAGACAATCCAGGCTTCACCTTCACAGCTTCACACAATGGCCTCTCAAGGCCTCCATTCAGTGACACCCCCGAAACATGCCTGGCCTCAGAGGCTTTCCTTAGATGCAGAAGTGAATTCTATAAACCTTTTCTTCTATCCTTAACTCTAAAACCAGAGCCACAACCACATGGCTCAAACTACCAAGCTTTGCTGCTTTCTGAGGTTGGAATATTGCCCCCTCATTCAGTAACACCTTCACAAGCTTTCTAGTGACACCAATGCCTAGGCTTGGTTGTCCTGAAACTTTCTCTGTAGACCAGCTGGCCTAAAACTCAGAGATTTGCTAGCTTCTGCCTTCTGAGATTAAAGGTGTATACCACCACACCTGGATATAAGCTTTTCTTTAGTTCCTTTACACAATTTGGAAATTTAGCTGGATGGTAAGTTGCCCTGAGGTCACTACTCCCTTTATTCCATTTCTTAATCATTTATTTCCTTGACCACAAGATCTAGCACTATTCCATTTCCTAGTTCCCTGTTCCTCAATCTATACATTTTGTATTAATATTTTCTCAGATTGTAACTTTTCATTATTAATTTTCATTTGAATTACCGCTAATAAACAAAAAACAGGGTCTATACTAGACTGTTTTGAGATTTTTTTCTGTGCCAACAGAATGGATCCAAAACTCTTCACTTTAGCCTCAGGTAGACTCTTTGGACAAGGGCAAAAACAAGCCACATTCTTCACCAAAATATCACAAGAATGATTTCTAGGCAACATACTAAAATTCTTTTCCACTAAAACCTCTTGAGTGTGTGCCCCACAGTTCAAATAACTCTTAGTACCATTTCTATGCTCCTACTACTATGGCCCATTAAGCAGTGCTTAAAGCATTCAATTGCTTTTCTAATCCACCATCTTGCTGTGGAATGTTGTTCTATATGTTGTGAATTTGTGTTGCTCTGATTGGTTGATAAATAAAATGCTGATTGGCCAGTAATCAGGCAGGAAGTATAAGTGGGATAAGCAGACAAGGAGTATTCTGGGAAGAGGAAGGCTGAGTCAGGAGTCACCAGCCAGACACAGAAGGGAGCAAGATGACAAAGCAGAACAGAGAAAAGGGACCAAGCCACATGGCTAAACATAAATAAGAATAATGGGTTAATTTAAGTGTAACAGCTAGCCAGTAATAAGCCTGAGCTAATGGCCAAACAGTTATAATTAATATAACCTTCTGTGTGTTTAATTGAGTCCTGGCAACTGCTGACTGTGCAGGACAGAGGAAAACTTCCAACTACACCATCACACTGTCTGTATTCCTTCAAACAAAAACATGGGCAAGCCTCTCACAGCTATACCCCAGTCCCTGGTACCAACTTCTTTCTTTCACTGCCTATGAGTTTATGGGGGGCAATTACATTCAAACTACCACTCTTATCTACCAACAGATCTCTGGCATGTCCATCCTTTGCTAAGATCAACTTCCTAAGAGTTAGACGTTCAATGGGAATTTTTACTCATCCTCTGAACCAATTAAATAATTCTTCAGTGTGCCCTTATGGCCAACTTATGAAAGGAGGTATAGTTTTGGACCATCTAACAAAGAGTATTTCATGCCTAAAGAGTTTGTGCTGGATAGTTTTATGTCACCTTGACAGAAGCTAAAGTTATCTGAGAGGAGGTAAGCTCAGGTAAGGAAATGCTTCCATTAGATCAAGCTCTATGAAACCTGTAGGTCATTTTCTTAATTAATTATTAATGGGAAAGGGCCAAGCCCATTGTGGGTAATGCCATCCCTGGGTTAATGGTCCTGGGTTCTATAAGAAAGCAGGCTGAGCTTGCCATTTGGAGGAAGCCAGTAAGCAGCATTCCTCCATGGCTGCTGCATCAGTTCCCCTCCAAGTTCCTTCCCTGCTTGAGTTCATACCCTGTCTTCCTTCTTTGATGAACTACTATCTAAATCAAATAAACCATTTCTTCCCCAACTTGCTATTTGGTCATGGTGTCTGATCTCAGTAACAGAAACTCTAACTAAGAAGGAGTTGTTTTGGAACCAGATTTATTCTGTGCTGCTCTTTTATTCATTAAATATTCTCATGGGATACCTGGAGACCGGGCAGTTACCCCAGGACCTAGGAAAGAGGACACAATTAGATGTAGAGGAGAGAAGGTAAGTCAGGGCATGGTAAGTTTCCCCTTCATGCCCTTATCTTTCCCTCCACCTGCCACACTCTCCATACCCATAAACTTGCTCCAGATCCCTGGCCCACATACTGAACCAGTTTGCTTTCAAGATAGCTTTGCCTGGAAAGTTACCTTCTCCATTTCCTCTTACTATATATACACCCACACCCATACCTCTGGATCTATGGCTCTGACTCCACTCAGTGACTTTCATGCTCATAGTCCCATCTTTCTCCCCTGCCATCTCCACATTCACAATCCATGCTCTAGACTAAAGGTCATATTCTGGCTTTGCCTAGTTTAGGTACAATCAAACCGCTCATGCACCAGCTTTAACTACTCTGTCTTTGATGACATAGCTAACATATAGACACACCAAATACATCAGATGCACAGACAATAAAAGAAGTCTATATGCCTAGGTCAAATCACAGAAACAGTATGAATGGCAAAGATAATGATCTCCCATCAAAGCCACTAGTCTTATAGAAATCTTCTTGCATGAGAAGTACCTAGATGAACCACGATATAAAGAATTCAAGCAAACAACCAGCCTTGATGTCTGGGAGCTTGCTTACTTGAGATTACAAAAGTGATGAGAGTAGCCTGTGAAGTTTTCATATTAACCAGCATTCTGTGGAATGCAAATGTAGAATTATAAGTAACTGGGGTTAGCAAATCTAAATTTAATAATATCTCCATACTTTCCTATTGGTTGTAGTCAAATTGGAGGGAATACATAAAATATTTAAAACTACCTATGATTATGCTTTAAAGGGACAGATGGGAATGTGTGTGTTACTCATAGCAGTAGACTTGGTGTGTATGATACCAAGCATATGGTAAACAATTAAAAATTGTTGCTTTAAGAAAATGGTGAATAAATTTTGTGGTTGCTACTTATTTACATTTCCAGCTTTGTTTCTGAAACAACTTATGTTCACTAATTACTGGTTGACTAATGAAACATATATTTTATGACAGCTATTAGAAGAATAGTGAGGAATACTGACTCAGAATGCAGCATCCTTTCTCACTGACAGACTCATTTTTTTGAATAGAAAAATTACTTGGTGTCACAGAAGCCTTGTTTAGTGTTCAGGTGTAAAAAGAAGAAGGACTCTTTCCCATGTGTACAACTCCAGAGTAGGTGTATGCTTATTGAAGTCAATAAAAATGGTTCCTCCTAAATGCTAGTTCTGTGAGACAATCAAATCCTCACATTTTAAACATTGCAGGACATTGTGATTACCTTATGATCATTAGATACATAGGTAGTCTGGTGTGAAGTGTGAACTCATAAAAGCCTTTTTAATGATCTATTAAGAGGTGCAATGGAAATACAGACTCATTAATTCAGAACAAGGAAAATGCCAGTGCTGATCCTGCTGATCCAGCAGCTGCTGTCCTGTCCTTCTGCCCAAGGGTGATAGGGACCAATCACAAGGCTTGCTTCTCCTCCAACTACCCAATAGAGTGCAAGACCCCTATTCTTCTACTCTTAAGTGACACATGAGCTATCAAGACCATGCCCTAAGGCTTTCTATCCCAATGCCCTTGGCTGAACAGACTGAGTTCCCATAACGCTGCCCCTTTTTTTTGTCTAAATAAAACCCTAACGCAAAGTTATACACAGTAATAACAATTATCACATATTGTCAGAAAAAGAAAGGTACTAATATAAACAAAAATGGAACTACAACCAACAAGAACAACATCAAGCAAGAAACACATACTAAATGTCCAGACCATAGGTAATTGGCAAATTACAGACATTATTCCAATAGCTGTACTACCCTGAAAAGTCCAAGTCTTGGACCTGATTTGTTCTTAGCTAAGATATGAGAGGATTGTAACTGTAACTATCTAAGATATTTTGTTTATTCATACAAATTAAGGATATTTTTGTTATATTGCACTATACGTTTCTACCTCTGATTAAGATATTTTTGTAGATTGTCACATATTTGAGGTCATTGTCCTTATGCTGTATATCTGTTTGTAGATTGCTTATTTTCATAATGTGAATCCTTAGTCTTTAAGCTATATAGGTTGGTAAGATTACAGGTTAACAGTCATCCATGTTTGTCAAATTTAAAGTTATATTTTCTAGATAAACAGAGATATATTTCAGATGGAGAGGTAATCGTCAAACACCTCAAAGACCCAGAGAATATGGAGTTTAAATGCTTAAATAACTTAGAATTCTGTTGCCATGAGACACGATTGCTCCTGGCAACACTGATCTACTTCCAAGGGGATGATGGGCATTGAAGACACTTCATATGGAGTTGGTCTTCTTCTTGGCAAAGCTGGCCTATTGGGCAAAAAACTGCCCTTGTCTCAACCCCTGACAGTAAGCATGCTGTCCAATCTGGACAAGCAGGACACAAGGAAAAGCGACTGCTAAACCTTGCCAAGCAAGGGTAGGGCAGTTTTTCAAATTTTCCTGATTATAAAAATGGTATGTCAGATATTCTAGGCCATTAGCCAAAATAGGATGCCCCAACATTACAGAGAAATATGAGGTGACTGTCCAGACAGTCAGCTGTTTCTGTCATATCTTGCATTTTCAGGAGTTGCTTCAGGAGTTGCACTTCCTGCTTACTCAGGTATTACTATTTTCCTTCTCAGGTTTTTGAAGGGGTTGAAGACTGATGTAATTGCAGGGGACTTTGGCCTGAGCACTGAGCAGGACACCATCTTTTTGGTAACTATAACCAAGAAGAAGTTTTGAGAACAGAGACTGTAAGAAGTCAAAGGAGGTGGGACTATTAGAAAAGAGCTTGAGAGGGCTTGTTCCTTCTTCCTAGAGTTTTTTGGGCTTCAGGAGTTGTATATATTAAAAGCATGGGAGAAGTAGATTCTTCAAGTAGATCTGAAATTCAGGAGTAATTTCAGTATTTTTCACTTAGATTCAAAACTTGTCCATAAAGGAGAGCCAATTTCACTGAATGTCTGCCTTGTCTTCTACATTGAAATTTAAGAGATTTCCCCCACTTGGAGATGTTACCTTGAAATGTTGAAGAAGTCAGACACCATTATTTGCTCTCAAAGCCATCTGAACTTGTCTGTCAAGGTAGTGTTCAAGTCTATATTGCAGTTATTTTTATTGTTATATGTATTTAATTATGAAGATGAGCTGATTTGAGATTGGCAAATGGGGGATTTACTTATAATATGAAGTACAGTAACCAGAGGAATGAAGCAAGATAGGAAAAGGGATGCTCAACTCCATTTTCTCATTTTCTTTCATTTGGCTGAGATGGTCCAGCTATTTTCTTGGAGGAAGTTTTGACTGTGTAGTTCCTGATCATTGATTGTTCCTCAGTGAACCCTAATTGTGGTTCTGTTTTATCCATAGCATTTGATTCTCTTAAAACTGAGTTATAAGGATAGAAACCTGACTCTCAATAGGGAGAATGGGAACATTGTTTAATTATTTACATAACTTAAGATTATAGTCATTTAAAAGTATAAAAAAAGTAAAAAAAAAATTCTTGGTTCACTGGCCAATGGCTACAGACTGGATATGACTTAAGTACTGGTAGCTTGTTGTCTGATGTAAGAACAGAATAATGATCTTGAACAGAATAAGAACTGTGTTGTGCACAGTTCCCTGTTTTAGGGTAGTGTAGTGTCCTGTTTTGTAAATTATAATAGTATTGGACTGCTTATCTCATAGGATTCATCTGGATATAAGATGCATTGGAGGATAGGAAGTTACCTGAGGTAATCTAAGGCGCGCACAGTGAAGTGTATGCTACCATCACAAGGCTGTTACTGTGGTGTAAACCAAGAGAGCCTTAGAAATTAGAATGAGATTGAACTCTTGGCTTAGATGGAGAACTTGTCAAGGAAAAATTAAATAAAGCAGTGTCACATTGCTCAAATTATTTGAAGCTATTTCTTTTGTTCAGAAAAAAAATATTTCTTAGGAAAGGATAGAATGGATTTTGAAGATGAGTTGAAGTTGCAAATCAAAAGAAAATGGAAGTAGCCCATAGACACATAGCAATCAACTGCTTAAATCTCTTACCATTTTCTGGAACAAACTTGAAGATACATACAGTATTTCAGAATCTATTTAGATGTTCCAAAAACTTCCAAAGGAACAAATTTCAGAAAATAAAGATACATTATCAAAAATAGGAGCTCTTCAGTGAAATGCCACAGGGCTAAACCTTCAGGGTAATCTTTGTCAATATTTATTTG
>CABHPQ010170727.1:29746-49688 GCA_902168405.1 Peromyscus aztecus | reverse complement strand
AGGATTAAAGGCGTATGTTACCACTGCCTATCCTCATGTTTAATATTGTGGCTGTTCTGTCTCTGACCCCAGATAAGTTTATTAAGGTACACAATATTTTGGGGAACACAATACCACCACATTGGATTTTAAGTTTTGAGAATTATTTAACCGGCTTGATGCCTTTCCTCCCATGGCTCTGCCCTTGGCTCTGTGTAATGACCTTGAAAAGAAACAGGCAGTAGCCCAGCCCACTGGCCAGGGTGACAGGAAAAGCCACACTGGTGTCTGAACCACACTTAGGGCCATTCTTCCTGTTTATTGAAGGATATTGTTTTCACAGCAAAAGAGTTGTTATTAACCCTCTTAGGCCTGTTGGGTCTCAGAAGCATGTAAAGCAGGTGTGTTCCACCCATCTTGGTTTCCTTGGCCCAAGTAGTTCTGTGGGTCTATTCCTCACATGTCGGCTCTTAAGCAGTGAGCTGGACATGACTTGAGCGTGCATGTTTTTCATTCTTTTTACCTTTGTTAATAAGCTGGGAAATGTGAACATTTTTGTTTCCTTTTTACCTAACAACTCCGTTTTCACTTTCTTTACCAATTGCTTTCTCAAGAAGAAAACCAGGCTATGCCTGAAATTGACTTAGATATATAGATATATAGGAATGACTTCATTGACTTTTTTTTTTTTTTTTTTGCCAGTCGTATTTAGTTCTACCCCAGGTCTCTAGGCCATCCAGCTTCTGGTTCCTAGCCATCCAGGCAGTGTTGGCCATGGACTTCCTCTTGTGGCTTGGGCCTCATGTTAGACCAGTATTGATTGGCCATTCCCATAAACTCTGAGCCAGAATTTTGGTTTTGGTTTTTGCTATTGCTGTTGTTGTTTTGGTGTTTTTGTTTTTTGTTTGTTTGTTTGTTTCTGTTTTGTTTTGTTTTACTTAACATTCTTTTCATAAATCTTCCCAAGTCCATTATATAAATGCTTTTGGCTGTTCTTTCGTAGCTACACTCAGCACCTTGTACCACCTCATGTGAAGCAGTTTCTGTACTAGACCAGTTCCCAGCACAAGTGATGGTTTATTCAGACACTCTCCCATGCTTGATTTATATGATTTTGAACATTTTACAGTTTCAAATAATGCTGTGGTGGTGAGTAGCCTTGTGGATGTTCATTTTCTTTAGTTTGTCCAGGAATAAATAGTAACCTGAGGCATGAGTAATCGGCGAAATTAGGAGAGAGAATATGTCACAGTTGGTACCACAGAATATTTATGAAGTAGTTTGGTAAGTTCTATAATATCCATTGATTAAAACCTCTCCTCACAGTCATGCCAGACACAACCTGGTAACTTAGGATCTTATGAAAATAAGAGGGATTGCTCTTGTACACGTGCCATCGCATTAGAAATTTGAACCCTGGTATTTCATGGATTTCCCTTTATATTGAAGACTAAGTACCTCTCTTATGTAGTTCATTTTGCAGCGCCAGACGAAAGCTATGCGCAGTTGCACTCAGAGTTCTCATCAGAATCCCAGGCACAGTTAGAGAGAGGAACAACTTCTGAAGATGCGAGACTCAGTAGTGAGTAGAATAACATAAGCAGTTTGACAGCAAGCCCCCCAGAAGGCCCATGTCTCTGTGTCCTGGGTTCTGTGTGAGCGTGCTTCCTGGACAGTTTGTGCTCTGACCTGAGTGTGGTTTCCACAGCACAAGAGATGGCAGTCAAAAAGAATAAAACAGGCAAAATGGGAAGAGCAAACAGAAAACAATGACCAGTGGCTTCTGGGAGCTACTGTCCCAGGCAGGAGTTGCTAAGAAAGGCTGTCACATGCTCGTGAAACCTGTGCTCAGCTTTCCTCATCTCCCCGCGGGTGGGAAGGTTGAGTGTTCAGCAATTCCCTGACACACACATTTTCCTTCTCCTTAGGAATTCCTTCTGAATACCAGAAAAAAGATTTATCAGTGGACAATCTATTGCCTGAGAAGAAACCTCTTATTATAACCAGAAACGTGTCTCAGAACAAGAAATCTGGCCTTCTTCGGGATGATAACGCGGAGAGTACGTACACTTCTTTTATATTGTTTTTAATTAAACTCAGGAAACCTTCCTACTGGGTTTGTGAATAGGCCTGCAGCCATATGTTTCTTTGGACTATTACAGGCACCCCACTTCTGAGTCTTCTGATAATCTAGGTGTCTTTTGTAATAACTGCTGGTTTACCTGCGCTCAGTGCCCATTTTCTAGATTTCTGCTTCGTATTGTAGTATTGGGTTCTGCTTTGAGCTTATGATGCTATAGTCTTTATGTACATACAGATTTCAAAAACTCATATCTTCAAGGTCAGAGCATATCGTCCTACTAAAGGGATACTTGTTATTTTGGTAGTATTCTTCATTTCCCTTAATAATTGCCTTATCTGCTATTAATGTGACTCAGCACATCTTCTTCTGGTTAGTTTCTGAATGACTTTTTCATCTCTGTTGCTTTAATTTTCTTCTGTTTTATGATTCCAATGTTTCTCTTATAAGAAACTTGGTACTGTGTGTGCTTTTGTATGTATTCGGATACTAATATTTTAATAAGCTTTTAAGGGCATATGTAATCAAATTATGGATATTCCTTTTCAAAAAAAATTTAGATTTGTTTTAAATGTGTATGAGTGTTTTGCTTGCATGTATACATACTCCATGTGCATGCCTGGTCCCTGTGGAAGTCAGAAAAGGGTGTCAGATCCAATGGCACTGGAGTTACAGATGATTGTGAGCCACCATGTAGATGCTGGGACCTGAACATGTGTCCTCTAGAAGAGTAGTGAGTGCTCTTAACCACTGAGAACCATCTCTTCCACCCCGAACTAGATATTCTAAGCTGTAATTACTGCTCTCTTCTTAGTTATGTTGCTTCCACTGTCTCTGCTGTACTTTTGGTGATTATGTCTGAAGTCATACTGGTTGCAAATATTTTGAACTTCAAAGTTCAGTAAGAACTTTGGATTCAGTAAGAAAGGTAAATGATAATTCAAAATATATGAGTATAATGATGTTTATAGCAGTGAATAAAGTAACCTGTATTTGTGAACTGAAGCTACTTAAATCAAAAAAGTAGCAAAGGTGCTTTTACATATGAGTAGCTAAGTATGCATTCACAGTATATTTATATTTCTACTTGAAAATAACTTGCTTACATCATTCAAAAATGAGAAAAGGTTTCAGACTAACCCCAGCCCAATGTGAGGTCACAGATCCCATGCTCAGACTCAAGCCCAAACCTAGGATCCCGCCTTACCATGCTAGACCTTGGACTGTGCCCATGTAGGGTCAGATAATCATACTTAGAGCCCCATCCCAAAGCCAGGATCATGCCCTATAGCCAACCACCTTAGACTTGGTCCCTTATGAGGTCAGAAACCTATTCTTAGAGTCCCAGGCCAACTTCAGGATCTCATCCCTCCATATCATACATTACACTATCTGTGTACAGCCAGAAACACCTGGCCAGAGACCTGCCTGATCTTAGTGTCCCTTGCCACTATACCCCACATTAGACCAGCACAATGTGAGGTCATTGCCACAGAGACCCATGCCACAGAACCATAGGCAGAACAAGATTCAGATCTACAGCTAGAGTAAGTCTCAGACACTGATACAGAATACTTTTCCCAGGGAGAAAACAGGAGAGGAACTCCTCTCAGAGAGGAACTCCAAGCAATTAAGACAACCTTCTAGGAGCTTAGAGAGGAATGCAAGGGACAGCAATCAGAGAAGCTACCCATTGATAGCACCTTGTATTGCAGTTGGTAACCTACTCTCAGGGGAAGATGAGGTAGAACTCAGTAGCCTGACCACCAGTCTTGTAGAGGAAAAAAACACCTGAATTATACTACAACCTAGTCCCAAAAGACTATTACAAACACTCTCTCTGGAAGAATAAAGGTAACCTAGAAGCCAAGCAAAAACAAGCAAACAATATGTTCAAAGAATTGAATGAGGACATGACAAAGAGCTACATGAAATAAGGAAGTCCATATAAGATATAAAAATGGGTTCAGAAGTACTGAAGAAAAACTACTCTGAAATGTTAGAGATGAAAATGTCAATAAATTAAATAAAAAGTTCAATGGAAAGCCCCACTCATGTAATGGAAGACAAAAGAATCTTGGGGGTTTAAGACAAGGTGGAGGAATGGAAACATTTAGTGAAGAAGACTAATTTTTTTTAAGTTATGAAAGGAACATGTGAGATCTTTGGGAGACCATGAACAAACCAAGTCTACAGGAGGGAAAACTACATACCAAAGGCAAAGAAAATATTTTCAAAATAATTAGAGAAGAAATTTCCCCAAATCTAGGGAAAGAGGAACCTAACTGTATAGAAGAAGCATATGGAATACCAAGTAGGCAAGACCAGAAAAGAAAGTCCAATGTACTAAAATCTCTTAATGAGAAATACCAAGTCACATGTGAAGGCAGGCCCATTAAAATAACTGTCAGGTTTTCAATGGAAACGTTTAAAGCAAGAAGAGCTTGGAATGATATACTTTCAAGTTCTGAAGGATCACAGCTGTGAACCCAGATTAATATAACTAGCAAAAGTATCTGTCATGATTGAGGGAGAAATAAAAACTTTACATGATAACATAAGCTAAAGGAAGTTATGAGTACCAAACCAGCCCTATTGAGTATTCTAGAAGGAATCCTTTGAACTAAGGAGAGTGATTAAAGACATCCAAGAGCCTACTTGAAAAAATCAAAAGCAGCCAAAACAGGAATTATGCAACAGAGAGTTAAGAAAGGACCAAACACTACAAAATCAATGAAATGATGAAAGGATTCCCCTCAACAAGAAGACATTACAATTCTATACATACACATACCAAATGGGGGTATAGCTAAGTTCATAAAATATGTGATGAGATGTAAAGACATGGATTTCCCCAAAAATAAATACCCTGCTCTCACCAATAAACAAATAATCTTAGCACAAAATATCTGCATTAGACCCAACTCTGCCCCAGCTTCCGGCCAGCAGGGAAAACTCCTGTGGGAAGCCCCCCACCACAACCAAAACCCCCCTATTGGACCCTGCAGTCTACAAATTCCACGCCCTACCCCAGTATCCATCCGCCTGTGACCACAGTAACTTCCTGAGACACAGAAACCAAACCACCAGCTCTCATTGAACCTGAGTGACTTTCTGAGACACAGAATCTGCCAACTCTCATTGGACCAAGAGAGGCTTCCTGAGACACAGAATTGGTCAGCTCTGACTGGACCAAGAGCCCTGATAAGACCAAGAGCATCTCTGTGAGTCACAGAATCAACTAGCTTGGATGGACCAAGAGCAGCTCCTGGAGATACAGAATCTGCAAGCTCCAAATATACCAAGAGCTAAAATTGGACCCAGAGGGGCCCCCTGAGACACAGACATAGCAAGCAGAGAGTGCATCAATAGCAGCTTGCTCAGACACAGGCACCTCTTGTACCTATGGGAGGGAGATATGGGTAGACACCAATGCAAAAATACATACATCAACATAAAGAGCAATATGGCATCATCAGTACCTAGTCGTTCAACAACAGCAAGTCCTGAACATCACATTGTAGAAGCAGAAGAAAGCAAGCTTAAAAATAACTTCATGAAGATACTAGAGGCCTTTAAAGAGCAAATGAAAAATTCCCTGAAAGAAATTGAGGAAAAGACAAAACAAAAATGGGAAGAAATCAATAAATCCCTTAAAGAAAGCCAAGAAAACCATAAAAAAGCAATTGAACATGTGAAGGAAACAGTTCAAGACCTGGAAAGTGAAATAGAAACAATGAAGAAGACACAATCAGAGGGAATGCTGGAAATAGAAAATCTGAGTAAACAATCAGAAAACACAGATGCAAGCATAACCAACAGAATATAAGAGATTGAAGAAAGAATCTCTGGTGAGGGGATACAATAGAGGAAATAGATTCATAGATCAAAGAAAATGCCACAGCCAAAAAAGTCATAACACAAAATGTCCAGGAAATCTGGGACACCATGAAAGGCAAAACCTAAGAAAAATAGGGATAGAAGAAGGAGAAGAATACCAACTCAAAGGCACAGAAAGTATATTCAACAAAATCATAGAAGAAAACTTTCCCAACTTAAAGAAGGAAATACCTATGAAGATACAAGAAGCCTATAGAACACGAAACAGACTAGACCCCCCAAAAAAGTCCCCTCACCACATAATAATTAAATCACTAAACATACAGATTAAAGAAAGAATAGTAAAAGCAGGAAAGGAAAAAGGCCAAGTGACTTATAAAGGCAGACCCATCAGAATAACACTTGACTTCTCAATGGAGACTTTGAAAGCCAGAAGATCCTGGACAGATGTAATGCAGACACTAAGAGACCATGGATGTCAACCTAGATTAATATACCCAGCAAAACTTTCAATCACTGTAGACAGAATGAACAAGACATTCCAAGACAAAACCAGGTTTAAACAATACCTATCCACAAATCCAGCCCTCCAGAAAGCATTAGAAGGAAAATTCCAACCTAAGGAAGTCAGACAGACCCATGAAAACATAGGCAACAGATAACCCCACAGCAGTAAATCCCAAAGAAGAGAAATACACACACACTACCACCAAAAGATAACAGGAACTAACCATCACTGGTCATTAATATCCCTTAATATCAATGGATTTAATTCACCTATAAGAAGACACAGGCTAACAGAATGGATACAAAAGCAGGACCCATCTTTCTGCTGCATACAAGAAACACACCTCAATTTCAAAGACAGACACTACTTCAGAGTAAAAGGCTGGGAAAAGTCTTTCTAATCAAATGGTCTTAAGAAGCAAGCTGGGGGGCTGGAGAGATGGCTCAGTGGTTAAGAGCACTGACTGCTCTTCCAAATGATCTGGGTTCAATTCCCAGCACCCAAATGGCAGCTGACAACTGTCTGCAGCTCCAGTTCCAGAGGATCTGATGCCCTCATACAGCCATACATGCAGGCAAAACACCAATGTATGTGAAATAAATATAAATAAACTATTAAAAAAAAGAAGAAAGCTGGGGTAGCTCCTAATATCTAACAAAATAGACTTCAAACTAAAATCAATCAAAAGAGATAAAGAAGGACATTAAGTACTCATCATCACAGGAAAGATCCACCAAGATGAAGTCTCAATTCTAAACATTCATGCCCCAAATAAAAGGGCACCCACATATGTAAAAGAAACATTAATAAAGCTTAAATCACGCATCAAACCCCACACATTAATAGTGGGAGACTTTAACACCCCACTCTTACCACTGGACAGATCTGCCAGATCGAAACTTAACAGAGAAATAAGGGACCTACCTGATGTTATGACTCAAATGGACCTAATCGCTACCTACAGAACATTCCACCCTAACACAAAACAATATACCTTCTTCTCAGCACCCCATGGAACCTTCTCTAAAATTGACCACATGCTTGGTCACAAAGCAAATCTCAACAGATACAAAAAAAAAATGGAATAACTTCCTGTATTCTATCAGACCACCATGGTTTAAAGTTAGATTTCAACAACAACAAAAATTACAGAAAGCAACCCTATCTTGAAAAAAAAATTACAGAAAGCATACAATCTCATAGAAACTGAATACTGTTCAACTGAATCACCAATGGGTCAAGGAAGAAATAAAGAAAAAAATTAAAGACTTCCTAGAGTTCAATAAAAATTAATGTACCACCCATACCCAAACTTATGGGACACCATGAAAGTAGTGCTAAGAGGAAAATTCGTAGCACTAAATGCCCACATAAAGAAGTTGTAGAAGTCTCACACTAGTGACTTAACAGCACACCTGAAAGCTCTAGAACAAGAAGAAGCAAAATCACCCAGGGGGAATAGATGCCAGGAAATAATCAAATTGAGAGCTAAAATCAATAAAATAGAAACAAAGAGAATAATACAAAGAATTAATGAAACAAAGAGTTGGTTCTTTGAAAAAATCAACAAGATAGACAAGCCCTTATCTAGACTAACCAAAAGGCAGAGATAGAGCATCCAAATTAGCAAAATCAGAAATAAAAAGGGAGACATAATAACTGACAACAAGGAAATCCAGAGAATCGTCAAGCCATACTTCAAAAACCTGTACTCCACAAAATTGGAAAATCTAAAAGAAATGAACAATTTTCTGGATAGGTTCTACATACCAAAGTTAAATCAAGACCAGATTCCTCTAAAATCAGGAACAAGACAAGGCTGTCCTCTCTCCCCATATTTATTCAATATAGTACTTGAAGTTCTAGCTAGAGCAATAAGACAACATAAGGAGATCAAGGAGATACAAATTGGAAAGGAAGAAGTCACACTTTCACTATTTGCAGATGATATGATAGACAGAATTCAACCAAGGAACATGGATAGGTAGGATTAACATAGTAAAAATGTCAATCTTACCAAAAGCAATCTACAGATTCAATGCAATCCCCATCAAAATACCAACACAATTCTTCACAGACCTGGAAAGAACAATACTCTACTTCTTATGGAAAAACAAAAAACCCAGGATAGCTAAAAGAATCCTGTACAATAAAGCAACCTCTGGAGGCATCATGATCCCTCACTTCAAGCTCTACTATAGAGCTTCAGTAACAAAAACAGCTTGGTACTGGCATAAAAACCAGCACGTAGACCAATGGAATTGAATTGAAGACCCTAACATTAATCCACACACGTATGAACACCTAATTTTTGACAAAGAAGTCAAAACTGTATAATGGAAAAAAAGAAAGCATCTTCAACATACAGTGCTGGCATAACTGGATGTCAACATGTAGATTGCAAATAGATACATATCTGTCACCATGCACCACATCTGACAGAGGGCTGATCTCCAGAATATATAAAGAACTCAAGAAACTAGACATCAAAATACCTAACAGTCCAATTAAAAAACGGACTACAGAACTAAACAGAGAATTCTCAACAAAAGAATCTCAAATGGACAAAAGACATTTAAGGAACTGCTCAACATCCTTAGTCATCAGGGAAATGCAAATCAAAATGACTCTGAGATACCATCTTGCACCTGTCAGAATGGCTATGATCGTAAACACTGAAGACAGCTTATGTTGGAGAGGATGTGAAGCAAGGAGAACACTCCTACACTGTTGGTGGGAATGCAAACTTGTACAGCCACTCTGGAAAACAGTATGGTGGTGTCTCAGAAAATTGGGAATCAATCTTCCTCAAGACTCAGCTATACCAGTCTTAGGCATATACCCAAGGAATGCTCAGTCTTACACAAGGACACTTGCTCAACTATGTTCATAACAGGATTATTTGTAATAGCCAGAACCTGGAAACAACCTAGATGCCCCTCAACTGAAGAATGGATAAAGAAAATGTGGTACGTATACACAATGGAGTACTACTCAGCAGAGAAAAACAATGACATCATGAGGTTTGCAGGCAAATTGATGGAACTAGAAAATATCATCCTGAGTGAGATAACCAGACTCAGAAGGACAAACATGGTATATACTCACTCATAAGTGGATACTAGATGTAAAGCAAAGGATAACCAGACAGCAACCTATAGCTCCATGGAGGCTAACTAGTAAGGACAACCCTAGGAAGAACTCATGGATCACCCAGCAATGGAGAAATGGATAAGATCTACATGAGCAAACTGGGGGTGAGGTGGGGTAATGGAGGGCAAGGGACAGGGGATGAGAGCTTAGGGGAGCAGGAGGTTTGAGCTGGAATATGAACAGAGTGGAAAAGCAAGGAAAGAAATACCATGATAAATGAAGACACCATGGGAATAGGGAGAAGCAGAGTGCTAGGGAGGTTCCCAGGAATCCACAAGGATGACTCCACCATAGACTACTGGCAATAGTCAAGAGGGTGCCTGAGATGGCCTACTCTGGTGATCGGATGGCTGAATACCCTAACTGTCATGATAGAACCCTCATCCAGTGACTGATGGAAGCAGATGCAGAGATCCATGGCCAGGTCCCAGGCGGAACTCCAGGAGCCTAATTGATGAGAGAGAAGAGGGACTCTATGAGCAAGAGATATCGAGACCATGATTGGAAAAAGTAGAGAGACAACTAGCCAAACTAGTGGAAACATATAAACTGTGGACCAATAGCTGAGGAGTCCCCATGGTATTGAACTAGTCCCTCTGGATAAGCAAGACAGTTGTTTAGCTTGAACTGTTTAGGTGGCCCCCAGGCAATGAGATCGGAACCTGTCCCTAGTGCATGAGCTGGCTTTTTGGAACTTAGTGCCTATGGTGAGACACTTTGCATAGCCTTGGTGCAGGGAGAACGGGCTTCGACCTGTCTCAACCGAATGTACCAGGCTCTGCTGACTCCCCATGGGAGACCTTGCCTTGGAGGAGGTGGGAATGGCGGGGGGGGGGGGGGGGGGGGGGGGGGGGGGGCTGAGGGGGAAGGCTCAGGAGCAGGAGGAGGGAAGACAGGGGAATCTGTAGTTGGTATGTAAAATGAATAGAAAATCTCTTAATAAAAAAAATATGAACATAAAAAAATATCTGCATTAACTGACACCATAGGTCAAATGCACTTGACAGATATCTATAGAACATTTCATCCAAGCTCTGCAGAATGCATTCTTCTCACCAGCCTGTGGCCCTTTCTCTAAAATAATTCCAGGGTCCTGCAGCGTCTCCACCTCATGCCAATGGTGCTGTGTGTCTGCCCTGCCTGTTTTTTTCTTAATTCCCTGAATTCCACCACCCCAGTCTCATCAAATCCCTGTAGCCATACTGAAGTGGGGCAAGGTGGCATTTGAACAAGGAATGAATCCTGACTACAAGGAACTCTCATTAGTCAGATGAGGGACTATTACCATGAGAATCAGGCTAATAAAGGGAAAGGGAAAAAATAAAATAAATAAGGATAAAAGAACAAATAAAGAAATAGGAGGGAGCCCATTTCAGTTCCTTGGATGTAGAACATTGGGACAAGTAGACTCTAGAGACAGGCAGTTATAATTAAGTAGAATTTAGAGACAGGCAGATAGTTACATGGTGCCAAGCAGACTCTAAAGATAGGTAGTCACATATTAGTGCTTGGGGGAGATTTCAGGAGCCAGGAGAAGTGGCGGCAAGACATTGCAGCTTCATTGATTCTTGGGGTTGTGTTCAGAGAGACATGCTCTTAGCTTCCGGAAGGGACGTGGTTTATCTGCCTAGGAAGAAGTGGGAGATTGAGGAATCGATACATTGCGGAGGAACCCGAGTATGTTTCTGTTTCGGTTTTCAGTTTTTCTGCTTTCATGTTACATTGGGGGGGGGGGGGGGGGCTTTGCACTGGTGGTGGTGCACACAGAAGTGGAGCTCTGGGCAGGCAGGTGGAAGCCCTGGGTGGGCAGGTCCTGGAGCAGTTGATCCTTTACAGATGTCTGCATTGGTAGCTCATCCAGCCCAGCCAGGTGAGAACGTGTGAGCATGGAGGTGACAGTGAGCGCACAGATGGAGAATGCTGTAGCCAAAGGGAACAATCTTGATGTCTTTAGATGCTACCTAGTTTTTTGTTTTTGTCTTTAAACAACCTGACTCAAATAACCAAACAGCTGTATTTCTGAGATGTCTGGTAACTGTATCCATACAGGTAAGGCTGGTCAAGGGAGAACCTAGTGGGCCTATGCTTTTTCATCCAGTGGTCTAATCCCACATCTTCCTTTACCTGTTTCTGCTAATGATGACTTCTCTCTTTGGTGGGGGAAGGCAGGGGGCAGGGGACTTGTCTCTAACCACCTGGAGTCCCAGTGGGCTCTGTTCAACTACAGTTCTGCAATTCAGGCAGGATAATTGGGACCTACCTCTTGGGTATTTGGACCCACAGTAATGATACTGTGGATGAGGCCAATATCTCTGGCACATCCCAGAGAAGCAAAAGGTTTGAGATTGCACTGTTTCTCTTGCTAATATTGTGAAAATGACCCTTGACAACCTTTGAGGCTTCAGTCCTTATACCTGTTACATTATTTCTTTTGTGTTTGCTGGGTAGAGAGAGCGGCTGTTATGATCGTTCTTCTTATGCTTACAGTCTGATGTGGAGCATTGCTGTGAACTGTCCCTGAACTAAGTATGAAGGTCCATCCTGAACATCTAAGAATAAAAGAGGGATCCCCGGGGAGTGGAGTGAAGAGAACCCTGGGGGAATGAAATCCTAAGTGAATGTGTGCTGTGGACATTAGCTTAGCCATATCATGGCAGTGGCAACATCTCCCCTGACCCAGAGTGAGGCTCAGAGGGATGACAAAGCCTTCCTCAGTGATTCGAGGAAGTGTTGATATTGTGTGAAGAAATGTCCACCATAGCTTTCTTCTCCCAGATGCATACAGGCTAAAGACAGCTCTCCTACAGAGACTGCCCCTGCCAAGATTAGCTTAACCTGCCTCCTTGATTCAGCTGTATGCAATAACCCCATGTCCCTGTTCAACTGTGTATAACAAACATGCTGAGCTTTCAGGGTGCTCTGGCTTCTCCACCAGCTTCACTCTGGGTCTGTGAGTTCATCTTTTCTTTCCAGTCAGATCTCAGTCATCCCAAGAGCCATGCTGGTTGAGGCAGATCAGAAATTGTACCTTGTATAACTTTTTAAACTTGTTAGACATGGTCCAGAACTCAAAATGAGTGAGTGGTATGTGGGGTAGGATTGTTAACATTATATGCTGTTCTTGCTCAGTGTCATAACTGGTAACGTTCATTATGTCTAGTTAATTGATGGTGAGTTTTATTCCTATTGGTGATAAATGAAGCTTTCTATTACTATATGCCTGGTGGCTTTTGGGGGTGGGGGTAGATTAGGGCCATTGTAATGATATTTCACTGTTGTTTCCATTCATACTTGCTCCTCTTACAGAGGACTTGGGTTCTGTTCCCAGCACGCACATGGTACTCACAACCTTCTTTAATTCCAGTTCTAGGGCATCTGATGTCCTCTTCTGGCCTACACAGGCACTAGACACACGTGGTGCATAGACATTTTTTTAAATTAATTCACACTTATGTAGTACATATATATCATCTGGGGGGGGAATAAACTAAAACAACAATAAAATTCCACTGTGAGTCTTTATTCTACACAGATAAAACCATCTTTGTTCACAAATGAATTATTTTTTCCTTTCCTATGTGTACACTTCGTATTACCTTATTATGATGTTGGATTATCTAAACGTCCTTTTTGGATGCTGAGAAGCAATGATGTGCAGGAGCATCCCTGCCTTGCTCTTGACCTTAATGAAAGAACTTCGAGTTTCTTACTGCTAAGTACAATAATACTAAGGGTTCCCAAACACGCAGTTCAGCAAGTAGAGGAAGTCCCCATCTATTCTGCTTTTCTGGTGGTATTTTTTGTGAATGGGTGTTAAATTTTAGCTAAGGCCTTTCTGTATCTATGGAGATGATCGTGTGATTTTTTTTTCTTAGCCTGTTATGAATGAAGACAACCAACTATCAGATATTGTACTTCCTTGTAAGTCTGAGTTAAATCCCAATGGTTTCTAATTATTTGTGTGTGTGTTTGGAGTCAGTTTATTTGTATTTCATTGAGGGTCTATGTTGCTGAGTAGTAATGGTGTGTAAATTTTCTCTTCTTATATTAGGGTAGTGCTGGCCTCAGAGAAGTAGAAATGAGTCCGTCTTATTCTCTCTTCTAGAAATTTGGTATATAGCTTGTCTTAAATGTTTGTTTGAGTTAACCAGGGAATTCCTTTGGCTCTACCATTATCTATTATGAATAGTTATTAATTATAGATTCAGTTTATTTAATGGACCCATTTTAACTATATTTTTCTTATGTAAAACTGGAGAGATTGTATCTTTCAAAGCATTGGCCCATTTCATTTAGGTTACTAGTTTTAAGCATAGAGTTATTTACAGTTTGTTGTAATTTGGGTTCACAGAATTTTTACCTGATTTTAACAATTTATACTCTCTTTGTGCTTAACCTACTTAAAGAATTGGGAATTTTATTTATCTTCTCAAAGAGCTAGCTTTTATTTTGTTGATTTTTTCTGCCAATTTTATTTTCAATTTTATAGATTTTCCTGCTCTAACTACTTTATTCTTTAACTTTAGATTTCATTTGCTCACCCTTTGCTAGTTTCCTACAGTAGAAACAAATTATTGGTTTGTGGTCTCCTTTTCTAATATATGCATCTGATGCTATAAATTTTCTTATAAACACTGCTTTTGCTGCAACAGAATTGACTCAGGACTTACAAAGAAGGAGGGGAACTTCTAACATAAAACTGTAACGAAGGAGTGGCCAGTAGTGTTGCAAGCTCCATGATTGAAGGTGATTATGCAGAACAGCTTGTTTCTAATGTGGATGAAGTACCCTTGCAGTAGAGGAAGATGCCATCGAGGACTCTAACTGCAGGAAGTCAGTGCATGACTTTGAGAATTCGGAGGACAGTCTGGTTTTGTTGTTATGAGCTAATGCAGATTGATGACTTTACATCAAAACCTGGATTTATCATTTCTTAGATCTAGAATACCTCAGAATTGAACTAAATCTACTGTGCTCTGTAAGCGCAGCAATATTGCCTGGATGACAGCTCATGTCTTTGTAAGAGCTTGTTGAATAAGGCCCTTGGAAGACCTACTGCCTACAAGAAAAGATTGCCTTCACGATCCTGTTGTTAGGGTCTGCAATGAAGATGTATGATTAGAGGAATGTGCATGCATGCTGGATAACATGAAAGGCTCAACATCCAGGTCTTGAGACATGCATTTCAAAGGCTCCTGCTGCCCCTCCTGAATGATTCTTTTGTTGGATCTGCATAAAGAAACTGGAAACAGTTTACCAGTCCAGATGTCATCAAGAACATTGATTATTTACAGGAAGAGTTCACACTGTTGATATTAACAAGAATGTGAAAGAAGCTGATTCCAACCTTGGCAGCTTTGAGGCTTTCAGTACTTGGGTAGAGGAAGACCCTACAAGTGTGGAAAGACAAGAGAAGCAGAACCAGAAGTAAAGCCTGCCCACACGGCCACAATCTCATGTCAACTTGATGGAGTGAGGAGCTACTTCTTAGAAACGTACAAAGAAAATAGTTTAACTCATGGTAGAATTCCTTGCAAAATTAGCCAGTCCTTCCAGATGCCACCAACTACATTTTTGTGATATTCTAAACTTTTTGCTGTCAGATCAACAACATTCACAGCATCTTCACCATGAATAGAGGTCTATCATCCCTCCACGTTCTCATTTATCTTCAACTCCATCTTGATACCTAGTGAGGTAACCCAAACCTTTCTTCTCATGATACCTTGGTAATTGTATCATTATAAATGGCTAGCTTTCTGTTTATCATGAATTCTGAGCAAGAGAGTATTGTAAGGTGACCCAAGGAAGGCCTTGGGGCCTCAGTTTAAAACGCCTCATTTCCCCCGATCATTAAAGTTGATCCTTTGGCCAGCATGGAAACCCCTTTCTCTGTACTGCTTTCATGGCACAACAACCCCAATGACAGAAGGACATCTTACCTTTCAGTTAGTGGAAACATGCCCATTGGTTTCAATGAGAGCTTGTCTCAACGACAGTCAGTTGGGCTATTGGGCAAAAAGTATTTGTGTTACTAAGTATACATTTATGGAGATTCTAGTACTGTGCATTGACAGCGAGTTTCAGGTGCATATCACATCCTGCATCCTGTATTGTAGTTTCTCAGAGATGCCACAGTGACTAAGGCATTGCCCACACATTTGACAACACCACCAAAATTATTGCTTGTGGATGGTGGCGCTTGTACAAGTTCCAGTGAATTTTATGGGCATGAACTCATTATGACACTCCCATTTTTTTCTGTCTTATTCCCAAGACACTGGTCACCTGGCTGATTCACCTAGCTTCTGTCCATGATCAATAGCTTAAATCTCAGACCTTCTCCAGTCCACACATCACGGAGCCTTTGTGCTGCCTCAAGTTTTACCCACGAGGATTTTTCCTTATTGCTGTGTTTCATGGTCTCCAGTTAGTGTGACTGCAATATATTACCAAATAAAGGGTTAATACACAAAATATACTTCAACATTAAGCAATCTGAGAAATAAATGGGCAAAAGACAGAAATGGGTGGAGAAAAGCAGAAGTGTCTGATGTAGTGGAGATGTATAATGATAAAGACAAGAAAGTATTTCAAAATATACTCTAGTAAGGACTCAGATTCTGTGCCCATCCAGACTACAGAGTTTCAATATCTAGGCTCTCCACTAAGAACAAGCATTATTGAACCTTCCTTAGTCTCACACCCTTGACCTAAAACTCCCATATTTGTTTCCCCCTGCCTTGGAATTTTTTAAATTTCATGAGAAGGATTCCAACTCATGACTTCCTCGGCCATGCTAATATTTTTATAATTTGTAAAAAATTAGATGATGGTTATTTAGCTATACAATATAATACTGGAAATCACCACCTTAATAAAATGAAGAAGGAAATATGCCATTGTGTTTCATCATGGTTTTGGAGTATGTCTTTCTTCAATGAATTTCACACATCTGCTTTGTAGGTCAGAACATCGAGCTAAGGTCTGATGAAAAGTATATGTCAGTAGAGCCAACATCCAAAGATCATCCTCAATTTAAGAAACTGAAAACTACCCACATAGAAAACACCTGGTATGTATAACAACAGCCAATAACCTTGAGTTCTATAACCATGCATATGAAAAGAACAAATTGGAAATGTGGTCACAGAGACTGGGCAGATGGCTCAGTGGATAAAGGTCTTGTCACTCAAGCATGAAGACCAGAGTCTAGATCCCTATAATTCACAAAAGCTAGCATGGAATGGAAGTCCATCTTTAATCCTAGTGCTCAGGAGACATAAACAAGATCCCTAGGGCAAGGTAGCTAGCTAGACTAGCCACCTTGCAAGTTTGGGGTTCTGTGAAAGACCCTGCCTTAGTAAATCAAATGGACAATGGTCAAGTAAGACATTTGACATCAACCTCTGGCCTCCGCATTTGTGCACATGCAAATGTGCACACACCTGTGCCCAAACACATGCAAACATGCCTCTCCTACATACATATGCAAATCAACGCACAAAAATCAGCAGGTTTTCTAAATACTAATAATGAAATTGATGAAAAGGAAGTCAGGAAAAAATTCCATTCACAGTAGCTTAAAAAAAAATCTATGGAAAAGGTGGTGAACGCGAAGTATAATGACATATACTGTAATGAAACCTGTTTGTATGCTAGTCTAAAAACAAAAAAAAACTACCAAGGAATAAACCTAACCAAAGAGATAAAAGATGGCTGGTGGGAATATAAACTAGTCACCACTACAGAAATCAGTATGGAGGTTCTAAAAAAGAAAAAAAAAAACTAGAAAAATACAAAAGGAACCACCATATGATCAAGCTATACCACTCCTGGCTACACACCCAAATCTGTACCATCCATAATATACAGGCACTTGCTCATCCATGTTGACTATAGTACTATTCACAATAGGCAATGTGTAGAATCAGCCCAGGTGTCCATCAACACGTTAATGAATGTAGAAACTGATATATGCAATGGAATGAAATTTAGCCATTCAAAAGAAAACCCGCAAAACGTCCTTTGCAGTAAAATTGATAAAATTGGTGGTCATCAAGTACATGAAATAAACCAGATTCAGAAAGACAAATATCGCATATTTTCTCTCATGTACAGAATCTATATCATCCAAAGGGGAGGAGAGTAAAGGAAGGCAGAAGGGGAAAACAAAGATATAAGGCTGCATGTTTTCTCTTATGAAGAATCTATCATTGCATGCACACTAATTTCTATGGTTAAATAAAACCCTGATGTGTACATCACAAGGTAATGGTTTCATTATAGTATACATAATTATAATTTATACCTATTCATCCCCCTACCCCCTACATTTTTCTTAAGCTACTGTGAATTTTTTTTTCTGACTTCTTTCTCAGAAACTTCATTATTGGTCTTTAGAAAAGCTACTTGTTTTGTGTATTGATTTGGAATCCTAATTTGCTAATCTGAGACTTTCTTGGTAGTCTTTAGTATCCTTTTAAGTAAAGGATCATGCCATTCACAAATAGGGATAATTTAACTTATTCCTTTCTTATTTCTGTCCTTTTTATTTCTTTTTCTGCTTTATAGTCTTTCTAAAATTTCAGGCATGGTATTGACTAAAAGTAGAAAAAATAGACAACGCTTGTCTTGTTCCTCATTCTAGAGAACATGCTTTCAATAGTCCTCCATTTATTATAATGTTTGTCTACAGGTGTAGTGTACACAACTTTTATCATGAAGTTGAACTTTGCCAAAGTTTCTGCATCTACTGTCCTTATGTCTGCTTGTATGCTTTGTTATAATTTCTATGAATTATGAGCTATTCTTGTATGCCTGGAATAAAGTGCACTTGGTCATGGAGAGTGATCATCCTGCTATATGGCTGAATTTGTTTTACAAGCATTTTATTAAGACTCTTTGCATCCTCTTCATTGCACTCTTCCCCTTAAGGCTCAGGGATCAATGTGGAAGAAGGGGCAGAAAGACTGTAAAAGTCAGAGGTTATGGATGATTTTACACAACAGGGCAGCCGCACACAGGAACTAACTGAGACTGTGCCAACATGCCCATGACCTGCACAAGTTCAAACAAAACAGAATCCAAGCATGAAGGAAGTGAATCAGACACAAAGTTCCACCACTAGCCAAGAGGCTAGTCAATAATGACAGCTAATGGGGAAGGGAAAAACAGTTTTGTTCAATGAAATGACACTAGGTATACCAACCTGGGCAGGTTTCATAATCAAGAGTATTTGGCCAGCATAAATCGGATTCCATGTTTGGTTTTTAATAGTTTTTTTCTTTCTTTCTTTTTGAAGAAAGAAAGAACATGAAGTTGGGTGGGTAAGGGTGGGGGAGGATCTGAAAGAATTGGAAGGTGAGAAGGAATGTGATGAAAATGTATTGTATGAAATTGTCTAAGAATTTAGCACTGAAACTGTCTGGTCTTGGGCTCTTCTTTGTTGGGGTATTTTCTTTCCTCGTCCAGTCTTGTAGCTCATTATACATCTGTTTGTAACACCCAGTACTAACTTTGGTAGTGCGTATGTGTCTAGGAATTTATCCTTTACTTCTGTGTTTTATTTTCTTAAAATACAAGTTATGAAAATGTTTCCTGACGGTCCCCTGGATCTCATTGGCATTTGTTTTGAGTTCCCACTTTTCTTTTTAAATTACCATTTTGTTTTCTGTCTATCTTTTCTGTTTTCTTTTGGTTAGTGTGAACAATGTTCTGTCCATCTAGCTTACTTTTTCAAAAAAACAACTTTTGCTTAATTAATTTTCATATTGTCCTCTAGTATTCAATTTCATTAATTTCTATGCTGACATTATTATTTCTGTGTATTGCACTTGTATTTTATTTATTTTTCTATGATCTTTTTTGTTTTGTTTTGTTTTGTTTTTTTGGTTTTTCGAGACAGGGTTTCTCTGTGTAGTTTTGCGCCTTTTCCTGGAACTCGCTTTGGAGACCAGGCTGGCCTCGAACTCTCAGAGATCCGCCTGCCTCTGCCTCCCGAGTGTTGGGATTAAAGGCGTGCGCCACCACCGACCGGCTTTTTTATGATCTTAATGTGCATCATTAACTCATTTATTTCAACCTCAGTTTTGTTAATGTGATCACTCACAGTTATCAATGTTATTCCTAAAACTGCTACTACTATATTTCAAAAGATCTGTAATTTTTTCCTTACAGATTTATTTGATTCTAAGAATCTGTACATTTCCTCCCTGACATTTTTAATGACACACTATTCAAGAGTATATTTAATAATTTAGATATGTTAATATAGTTTCTATAGTTTATATTGCTATTCATTTCTAATTTTATGCCATTATAACCTGATACAATAAAGAAATGACTTTTAATATTTTCTAAAAATCCCTAATCTTCACATC